>JASDQU010010278.1:193574-204439 GCA_032191745.1 Picea mariana | reverse complement strand
GTAATGAACAGAGGTTGAGAACATTTAAAATAGGGGTGAAAAAAAATGAGCAAAGGATGAGTGTAAGGAATAATGGGATAACCCAATTGAGCGATCCCTCTGTTTATGAGTGTGCCTAAGGTGGAAACGGTTGCATTCAGAATGAATGTACACGCACGCATTGCCATGTGCCAACGATTTTGAACTTGAAGGCATATTTTGGGGGGAATCATAATGATAAGAAGTTAGATCAATGTAAAAGTATTTGACTTCAACATTTGATCATGAAAATGTCTAAGTCTTGCATCATTCAATCTTGATTGCCATGAACTAATTCAAATAAATTCCATTAATTTCTGGTTATTTGGAATTGTGGATAGTTATTGGTATATTGTTTCATATGGAACTTCATCTGGCACCTCATATGACACCTCATACAAAAATCCATATGGAAATCCATATCATACCTCTATGTGAAATGCATTTTTACCTCCTGTAATGGATATCCTGCAGTCTTGGAATGGTTTTGCTAGTCACAGTGATTACTAGTAGAGGCAAAGTGTTCCATTATTATTTATTTAGCCACCATGCTTACTCAATCCACTCGCATAATACATGTAATTTCAATTATGCAATGAATAACCTGTAACGAAAATAAACCAAAAAAGTGGTTTGTTAAGGATATGTGCATCTATTTATAGCACACAGGGAATTAAGATTTAAAATAAAAGAAAATGACTGTTGATGTAAAAACCTATATCATGAAAATAATACACATAAATTTTTACAAAGATTTACTTCTTCTAGGCAATGTTATCGTTTGTCAACTCATGAACCCCTCCCCCACACCTAAGTATTGTGACACCTCACAATAGAAATATAGGAAACCACTCAGTTCTCCCAATAGCCAAAGATTTACAGCTTGTTAAGTGTAGAGATAAATTTCACAGATTGGTCTGACAAGACGGTTAGAATATGGCCCCACCTATAGGATAAGATATCCTATATATATATAAGAAGAGGTAGGCAATAGAGTTTCAAGATAGTCTCAAAGTTATTTCCTAATGGAAAATTTATGGAGTTCATTAACCTTAGATTAACCATACATACTTCATGTCGGCTTTGTCTACAAGTAATTTCGTACATCAGGACAAGTTTAGATTTCTTACTTATTTTTTGTCAAATTATCATCCTCGCTAGGTAGAATGCCTCGTTGCCAGCAAGCATGTTCAGTACTCCGACTTGTTTAACTATTGATACCACAGGTCGGTACCCGCTTCTAGCAGACCTGTTTAGTATCTTGATGGATTAGCCTCTTACACCCTCAGAGATTGTCCCTCCATCTTTTAAGATTTTAAGTATAATATTGCTTTGTGGAAGAAGATGGTGGGACAACTCTGAAAACATTTTTTTTATCTTTTTTTTCAATTGGGATGGTATTTATGTTAGAGGATGAGTTTCTTTTATACATTCCTTAGTGATTATCTTGATGTAAGGGGTACTTATGGAGATGTAGCCTATCTAAATATATGATATAATCAAGTATTTTTTGTGTGAAGTGGATGGCACCATTAGGAAAGAACAAAAAGGTATCTTTAGGATCAACTCACTTTCTTCCTTTTCTGGATGTTTCCATGGCTAACTGCTAAACAGACCTCCTTGTTACTCTTTAATAAAGATACTTTAGTCACTTACTCAAGTTTCTTGGGAAAACTATACGAGATACCTCTAATCTTGATGGTTATGGTATCACTTCCTTATATAGTGGTGAAGATTTTCGAGAGAAACTGCTTTTTAAAATGCCTTAAGAAAAAGAGAAGATGAAAATATTTGCAAAAATATGGCTAACTATAGCAAGTTATTATTCATTCGATGCTTAGAAGAAAACAAGGTTCAAGTGTGAATAAAAATCCTTCTTTTATATTTCCTTGAAACTATCTACTCCTGCTGAAATAAATACCTACAAAAATCTCTAGAATTGCTTATCAACAAAATTCAAAATTATTTACATCATATAGTAGAAGATTCAGAAAAAATTCATGAAAAATGGTGACTTCCCCATATACTAAGGACAATGCCTTGTCAGTTGACATGACCTGTAGAAAATCTTCTTTGGAAATGGGCTTGTGATAAAATTTGAGTCGATGTCCATTTACTACAAAGGAGAGTTTCCCATCGTCAATTGGTTTGATTTTCATATCTCGTTTTCCATATACAGTGACTACCTCGTAAGGAACCAACCATCGGGTGGTGATTTTTCCTTTGAAGGTTTTAAATCGGGAATCAAACAACAATTCCCAATCACTAGGTTGGAACTGTTTCTTCTTAATAAACTTGTCATGCCACTTGCTCCTTTGGTTTTGGACTAACAATGTTCGTTGGATGGCATATTGCCTGATCTCATCCAAATCATTCAATTGTAGGGATCATTGCTTCTGAGCCTCATCTAAGTTTAATCCCAATTCTACAAAAATATGGAAGGTCCTTACTTGGAATTCTATTGGTAGAAGTACTTGTTTCCCGTACACTATCTCATAAGGGGTATGTCCGGTGGTGTTTCTCTAGGTGGTCCAATATGCCCACAAAGCCTCTGGAATCCTATTAGCCCAATCCTGATGATGTAATTGAACAATCTTGGTTAAGATAGCTTCTAGAACTTTATTTGTAGATTTTACTGGACCATTAGCTTGTGGGTGGTATGGATAAGACTAACAATGTTTAATCCCATATTTCTCTGTTAGCTTTCTCATCAGCATGGAAGTAAATTGAGTGCCTTGGTCTGTAACAATATCATGAGTGACACCAAAGTGGGTAAATATGTTTTCATAGACGAATTCGACAACATATTTTTTTTTATCCCTAAATAGGGATTTTGCTTCTACCCACTTGTTGACATAATTTGTACAAACCAAAATATAATTTTTCTTATGAGGCATGGGTGAAATTGGTCCTACAAAGTCAAGGGCCCATTTTTTGAAAATTCTATCATAACTTGGGCACGCAAGGGAATTTCGTCAGTTGACGTAGGTCTTCCTATCCATTTGCAAATATCACAACTCCTCACATACTTGGCAGCATCTTTGAAAATTTTATGCCAATAACAACCTGAATGTAAAACCTTATTGCGATGTACATTTCTCAAAAAAATGGCCACCACATGGTCCATCATGACAACTTCATAGTATTTCTGGTACCTCATCCTCTCAGACACATCTACAAATAATCAAACTAGGACCTGTACAAAAAATTTCATGGCCAACCCAAGAGTAATTGGCACCTTGCGTGATAATTTTATGCTTTTCATGAGGTGACAAATGGGACAGTAACTTCCTAGTAGCCAAATAGTTTTCCATATCTGTAAACAATGGGGTATTTACATAAACAAAAAAAATATGTTCATCTGGGAAACTATCATCTATGGGAATATCATCATCCTCATTTTTTATGCGTGAAAGAAAATCAGCTATGAAATTCTCCTTTCCAGGTCGGTCAAGAATGGTGATATTAAACTCTTGCTATAGCAGGAGCCACCTAGTCACTCGACCATTAGTTATGGGTTTATTCATGAGAAATATAATGGTGGAATGATTTGTATATACAAATAACTCATAACTTGTGTTGTAGTGGCAAAACTTGTTAATAGCATGAACAACTTCCAAGAATTCCTTCTCAATAACTGTGTAGTTTAGCTTGGCAGGGCACAAATTCTTACTCACAAAATAAATGGCATATGACTGCTAGTCCTCTTTCTTCCCTAGTACCCCTCCTATTGTAGTGTCTAAGGAATCAATATATATGTGAAATGGGAGAGTCCAATTGGTCCCCCTAAGAACTGGTGCCACTGACAGCTTAGCTTTTAGGTTTTCAAAGGCAGATTGACACTACTCAGTCCAAAAAAAATCAACATCTTTTATTAACAATCCAAACATGGGAACAACAATCTTTGTAAAATTTTCAAGAAACCGTCGGTAGTATCCGGCATGTCCAAGAAATATTCTCACCTCTTTCTAAGTTTTAGGTGGTGGAAGTCTGATGATGACCTCAATATTTGCAGGATTGACTTTTATCCCTTCAGATGAAACATGATGTCCCAGAACCACTCCTTCAGTCAACAACATTTTTCATTTTTCATGACTTAAAGACGAGTTCATTTCTTGGCATCTGATAAGTACTTTTTCTAAGTTATCTAAGGCTTCCTGGTAAGTGTTACCATAAAATGTGAATTCATCCATGTATACCTCCACACAATCATGAATAAGATCAACAAATATCCCTAATACTGCTCGTTGAAATGTGGAAGGAGCGTTACATAATCCAAATGGTAAGACCCTATAAGAATAGGTGCCCCAAGGACAAGTAAAGGTTGTCTTGACCTGATCCTCAGGTGCTATGAGAATTTTATTGTACCTGCTATATCCATCTAAAAAAGAGAAATGCTTCCTTCCAGAGAGGGTATTCAAAACTTGGTCAATGAAAGGAAGAGGAAAGTTATCCTTCAGAGTGGCTTTGTTGAGCTCCCATAAATCATCACAAATTCTCCATTTCCTGGTCACTTTATTTGGAGCCACTACAAGAGGGGACACCCATGTATTTTTGGAGATGGGATAAATAAATCTGACATTTAATAACTTTTGTATCTTCTCCTTTACTATATCTTTGAGTGATGGGTTCATCCTTCTCTGGGGTTGCCTAACTAGTGTTACTTCCCACTGGGTATATATGTGATGGATGCATGTGCTAGGGTGTATACCCTTCATGTTAGTGTATTCCTAGGCGAATGCTCCTGATTGTTCTTTAAGGATACTTACTAACTTTTTTTGTTGGTCTTCATCTAGCCCGGAGTTTATATGTAAACATTTCCCTAGAATAATCTCGTAGGGCATAGTATAAGATGTGGAAGACTCGTCTAAATTGAAGATAAATGATGTCGAAGACAAAATGGATGGGTTTAATTGTTCCTGATATTCTTCCATAAACATATGCTCAAATTGGGGAAAATATTGTGGAAAATCAACACATGTGATAGCAGAAATAAACTGGTTTAGCACATTTTCCATTGTGTGATCCTAAAGGTCCCATGCATGGTCACTTGACAATACAGGTTCTTCCTAGTCCTCATTCTCGTATGGACATTCAAGCCACCACAGATTCTCCATGATAGGTTGAGATGGAGGGTATATGGTGAGCTTCTAGATAGAAAGTCCATTTGACATGGTCATTTCTCACTCTTTACAACCAATAATTGTATTGGTTGTGGCTAACCAAGGTCGTCCCAAAATAACAGGATGGCCTTCGATAGGATCCTTTGATTGGATGACCAGAAAGTATATTTTTTACTCCCATGAAGCTAAAGTAACTATGATATCATCCAAAATACCTTCAAGTATAACCCTAGTCTTATCTGCTAATTCCAAAATGGTTGGGGTAGGTCTAAGAAAAGGATCAAACTGTAATTTATCCAAGGTAGTAGCGGTCATAACATTGATGGTTGCCCCTAGGTCTATGGGAGTGTTTCCAATGGAGACTTCATTAATGGTTATGGGACCATTATGGGGTTTCCTGGGTTCCAATATCTTTCTAGCCTCGACTTCTCTGATATGTATTCAGAAAGTTCTCTTATCAAATTTAATGTAGGAGGGTCCTTCTGCTTCCTACCTGGCTTCTTAATACAAAATTCTTTGACTACCTTACTATAGATTGGAATATCCTTAATGGATTGAAGCAAGGGAATCTTGACACAAATATTCTTCAATTCATTCAAGATGTGAAATTCCAGTCGGGTGATCATTTTATTGATTACTAATATTTCTATATAAGGAGGGGCCTTCGTAATTTGTAAAGGGTCATTTTGGGGAATCTTGGGTTCTTTGTCCTTAAGAATAATAACATCTTCCCACCTATTATCATACGTGGGTTGTTTGGGGATTTCTTCTTCTTCTTCTTCCTGGATGACTACTGAAGGCCTTTGCCTGTCCAGAACTTTTCTTGACCTTAGTTGAATCTCCTGCAATGAAACGGGAGAAATAACATATGTTGGGAAGGCCTGCATCTCAACATTTTGAAGAGTTTGAGTGGGCTTATTATTGGGATTGGGAATTGGTTGCATCAGTAATAATTTTAGTCTTGGGGAGCTTGCATTCTGATATTGATGTGGTTGTTGTTGTGGAATAGGAGGTAAAGGTGGTGAAACAAAACCTGGTAGAAGATGCATAATGTTTGGTGGAAACTAAGGGTGAGGATGGTTGGGCATAGAGACAGGTGGAGCTTGAGGGTTCCCTTGGTTATGTCCTCCTCTCCATCCTTGAAGACAAGGATGTTGGTACTGTGTAGACCAATTTTTCCAACTTGGTGAGTTCCACTATTGCTGTTGTTGATAATAGGGTGGAACTTGAGATTGTGGATCTGGGTATCTGGGTTGGTTCCTAGGCTGCCATGGCCTCCTAGGTGCATAATATGCTTCCCCAGGATCCCCACTCCTATATATGACTAACAAACTGGGAAAGAATGGACATTTCTCAGTTGAATGGTTTTTTTTGCAGAAGCCACAAACTAAAATTTTATCTAATGGGAATTCCCTTGAGGAATGCTTCCTCTTGCATCTTGGGCAATATGTGCTCATTGTTTCATTTTCCTCCTCCTCTTTCTTTTTAATCTTGAGGGTGTCCAACTGGGAACCTATTGTTCTTAAGATATATGTATTGAAGATTTCTAAAAGGTTCCCTATCTCTGATCTTGTGGCACCACCTGAACTAACTGGTTTTAAGTTTCTATTATAAGGGTCCCGAGCATTCTTTCTTGTTTTAGCTCTACTCCTCGATTAATTCTTACACATTTCACATATTTCAGAAAATGGTTTATGGGATATGTCACCTGATGCCATCAGGTTAAGTATCTCTAGGTATTCCTCTAAAATTCCCTTAAGGAAAAGATCCCTAACTGCATCATCTGGAAGGTCATGATATTTTGATTTCTGGGAGATATAAGCAAAACGTTCCATATAATCCTCAAGATTCTCATATTCTAACTACTAGATTTTGAAAATATCATTACGAGACTCCTTTTTCTTGCAATAGTCTTGGTACTTCTTAAGAAATATATCTTTCATGGCTTCCCAATGTCTAATACTGGATTCTCCCAACCCCATGAACTATCTTAGTGTAGCGTCCTTGAGGGTGGCAGGAAAGAGTTTTAGTTTATGGGAATCTTTTAAGTAGTTGTATCTCCTACACAAGATGTCAAACTCAAATAGGAAGGTATTTGGATCTTCACTTCTTTTACCATAAAAGGTGGGCAGTGCTGAGAGGAGAATATTTTTCATATTGACATTCGAGGTGGTGTCCAAAATTGGAAACTCGAAGGTAGTTTTGGCTTGGTTTGCAGTGTCTTGTTCCTCCACATGTCTTACATTCTTATGATCCTCCTGATCATCCATACTATTTTTATTTCCAAAAAGAGAGTACAAGTGGTTTTATTATTGAAGAGAATAAGGTATCTCTCTACTGGGAAGGTCTTCCTACTACTTGGATGTCCGGGACTCTAATCGAGTCGGTTGATATTATCAGTGTCAAATTTTCTGTATCAATTTGAGAGACAATTATGTTGGATGAACTACCAAACAAGGTATTCACCTGTTTAGGGTCTATGATATCTTCAAAATTAGGATGTCTTGATGGTGGTAAGAAAACAAAAGTTGTGTTGTTTGGTTCTGCGGAAGGCTCAAGTGGTCTTGCCTCTTGTTCCACTATTACTGATGCTTCAATTTTCTATTCTATAGTGCTTCCTGTCTTAGTCTCTTTAGAGACAAGTTTATCTCTTTTGGTTGAGATAACTCCTATTTTTTCGTTATTGATCTGTAAAGTTTATGAGTGGAACGTTCCTTCCCCCAGAAAGGTCAGAAGGAACCTTGGTTGAAAGGTATGATTTAGATTTCATGTATCTACCTTTTGGGTCTCTAGTTCTGTTCATGAAAGAAAATAAAAATAAAAATAAAAAATACCATTGGGTTTGGGGGAACCTACTATAGCAGATGTGCAGGTTCTTACCTCTCGTCTTAAAGCTCCCCCATCACCAAACTAATGCTAAGGTTTAGAAATGATCTATTTCCTAACTATTTCCTACCTTGAGAAAACTCCCCGTCAACGATGCCAAAAATGATGGGTGTTCTATATGCACTAAAATCCTCAATTAAATTGTCAACCCAGGGTAAGTAAACTTAGAGTTGTAGCACTACATGTTCCAAGGAAGAAAGGCTAGAGGTAGTATAGTCTAATTAAGGAAATGGGCTATCTAAGGTATAATCTACTTAAGGAGAGACTATTAATGATCAAACCCTACTAAGAAACTTAAACTATTTACCGTAAGTAACTTTTGAACAAAGGATTGATGGATTGTTCTGAGAAAGAAAATGAAAACCCTACTTTAAGCAAGTTAAATTAACCATTACAATGAGCAAAAGAAAACTATCTATTTAATCTATCTAATGAGCAACAACAACAACAAAATAATTTAATTAACCTACTCAAATTCAATAAGCAACAACAAGTAAGTAAATAAACAAGAAGGCAAGCAACTATCCTATTAAGGAAAATAAACAAGCAAGCAACTACCCTATCAAAGCAAGTAAGCAAGCAAGTAATCACTTAACTAGTCTATGGTAACTTCTACAGCAAGTAAACTAATCAAAATGACTCAACAAGTAACTAATCAAACTAAAAAGCAAGTGAACTCTATTCTTAAATTAAACTTCATAATTACTTCTAATTTACGAAAGGAAATGTTAATCTACTAAATTCAAAGGATCGTGACAATAAAAGTAATCAACAACTACTCTTTAATCTACGATAAGAAAACTATTATTTAATCTAGCAAAGCAAGAATACTATTCTCTAATCTACAAAACCAAGGAAACTATCCTGTAATCTATAAAAGCAAAAAAACTCAAATATAGTGTTGATGGTTATGTCTCCGGTGTCTTATGATATCGCGATGCCATTTAACAATTAATGATAACTCAAGAGGGATAAAATCAATATTGACTTCTATAGAAAAGTGAAAGGTATGAATTAGACAATCCAATGATAATTTAGCCATTATAGAAGCAACATCAACTACCTTGCATATCCATGTGATTATTCGATCTATGCACTAATCATCAACAATATTAAAACACTATTCTATTAAATTGAATTGTGTTTTCTACTAGTTTAATAAAATTCATACTACTTAGAGATTCATAACTGAAAACTAAACTCAATAATCAAATTTCGAATTAAAATTAAAACCTAGGTCTAGAATGGAAATTGCATAAACTAAATTAAACTAATCATATTTTAACAATTCAAATTGAAAATGGAAATACTCTTAAAAAAATAACTCAAATGTTATTTCTATTTCATCATATGACAAGAAAATAAATAAGAAAAATAAATAAAAAGTAGATAAGAAAACTAAATAACAATAAGATAAACAAACTAGAAATGAAAACTAAAACTAACACCTATCCATCCAACAAAACTTGCCAAAGAAACCATGAACCAAATAATTTGTTTGAACTCTGTTTTTTAACTCTATTTCAGCATATAAAAAATCTATCTATCATCTAATTACACACAAGGGGTTAG
The DNA here is from genome assembly GCA_032191745.1 of Picea mariana. NCBI lineage: Eukaryota > Viridiplantae > Streptophyta > Pinopsida > Pinales > Pinaceae > Picea > Picea mariana. The sequence continues at coordinate 194,840 of JASDQU010010278.1, read as the reverse complement.
TATCTAAAATTGCAAGTTGATTCCTACTAATTAAAAGGTCAGTTCATATTAACACTATCCTTCATAATAACCAACAAAACTGAACTGAAGAAATTAAATTATGAACAATAATTTACACAGTAAATAAACACAATAAAACTCATGTACATGAAATAAAAGAAATGATGATTACACTATATGAATTCATAAACTAATTGCCTAAATATTCACCCAGACCACTGGTGGGACCCCAACAGGTCGTGGCTACTCCTCAATGATGAATCACGAGCTCAAGGAACACGATTTAAACATTAAAATTAAAAAGACAGCTTTACACAGTTTTAGAGAAAAATGTTTGAAAATGGAAAAACATAGCTTAAATATCCTTTTTATCTCCTAACTATTTGTCTGACCACTACTGTGGTATTTATAGAGTTTACAAGCTGAGAGGTTGACCACTGGAAGGGTCAACCTCCTCTAAAAACAGTAAATTACAATTAATGCATCTTAACTGACAGTGGCTTCTAGAAACAAAGAGAGCCAATAAACGCCCAACATAACAACCCAATCCAAGTTGTCATAAGATCAGTAGCTGGAGGCCACGAGCATAAGAAAAAACCATGTCTCTGATTTTCCCATTGCTAGCCGCTGGTATGATAACCGCCAGATCGCCCATGGATTTAGTGCAAGATAGAGTGTCAGATGGAGTACCGGACGGAGTGCCGGATGCAAAAACGACCTGTGATTTTTTCCTGTGACACAAAAAACATGAATTAGCTTCTTGGAATCATTAAAACATGTTGAATTATACTTAAAACCATCATAAAACATCAATCATATGTACTTGGTATGAACCACGACGATTTAACACAAAAATCCTCCAAAACTTCTCAAAATAGGAAAATACATATACAATATTGGCCAAAAAGGATCTAATCATCATCATTAAATTAACCATATCGCAGGCCCAACACTCCTCTGGCTAAAATATTCATGGGCTCCTGTCCATGATCTCCAACACTATTTTTCCATGCTTCAAAATATCTGGTTCAATGACCCAACTTGAGTCTTCCACTGGATGATCTTTCCACTTCACTAAGTATTCAAGATATGTCTTCCTCTTGGTCTTCTTTCCAACTCTTTGTTCTATGATTTTCTCCATCTGAGGTTTTTCTGTTGTGGGCAATTCTTTTTCCCATTGAAATTATTTCTGATCATCTGGTTCTCCTGCATCATCTCTCTTGTAAGGATACATGTCTGCAACATTGAATATCAGTGATATCGCAA
>JASDQU010010278.1:172614-193182 GCA_032191745.1 Picea mariana | reverse complement strand
ATTCTATTAAATTCAATTGGATTCTATGCTAGTGTAAGAAAATTCATACTACTTAGAGATTCATAACTGAAAACTAAACTCAATAATCAAATTTCGAACTAAAATTACAACCTAGATCTAGAATGGAAATTGCAGAAACTAAATTAAACTAATCTTATTTTAACAATTCAAATTGAAAATGGAAATACTCTTAAAAACATAACTCAAATCCGATTTCTATTTCAGCTTATGACAAGAAAATAAATAATAAAACTAAATAACATCTAGATAAACAAACTAAATAGAAATCATATAAGCAAAGTAGAAATGAAAACTAAAACTAACAACTATCCATCCACTGAAACTTGGCAAAGAAACCATGAACCAAATACTCTGTTTTAACTCTGTTTTTAAACTCTATTTCAACATATAGAAAATATATCTATCATATAATTACACACAGGAGTTAGTATATAAACTTGAAAGTTGGTTCCTACTAATTAAAAGGTCAGTGCATATTAACATTAGCCTTCATAATGACCTGCAAAACTGAACTGAAGCAATTAAATTATGAACAACAATTTAGACAGTAAATAAACACAATAAAACTCATTTACAAGAAATAAAAGAAATGGCGATTACACTATATGAATTCATAAACTAATCGACTAAATATTGACCTAGACCATTGGTGGTCCCCCCAATAGGTTGTGGATATTGCTCAACGATGAATCATGAGCTCAAGCAACATGATTTCAACATCAAAATTAAAAACACAGTTTTAAACAGTTTTAGAGAAAAATGTCTAAAAATGGAAAATGAGAGCTTAACTATCCTTTTTCTATCCTAAGTATTTGTATTACCACTTTTTTGGTATTTATAGAGTTTACAAGATGAGAGGCTGACCACTGGAAGGGTCATCCTCCTCTAAAAATAGTAAATTACAATTAATGTGTTTTAACCATCAGTGGCTTCTAGAAACAAAGTGAGACAATAAACACCCAGCATAACAACCCAATCCAAGTTGTCAGAAGCTCAGTAGTTGGAGGCCACAAGCACAAGAAAAACCCATGTCTTTGATTCACCCATCGTTGGTCGCCGATATGATAACCACCAAATCTTCCATCGTTTTAGTGCAAGACAGAGTGTCGGATGGAGTACGGGACATAGTGTTGGATGGAGTACCGAACAGAGTGCCAGATGCAAAAATGACTTGCGATTTTTACCCGTGACACACAAAACATGAATTATCTTCTCGGAATCATTAAAACATGCTCAATTATATTTAAAACTATCATAAAACATCAATCATACATACTTGGTATGAACCACGACGATTTAACACAAAACTCCTCCAAAACTTCTAAAAATAGGAAAATACATATATAATATTGGCCAGAAAGGATATAATCATCATCTTTAAATTAACCATATCGTGGGCCCAACATTACCCCCACACCTAATATTTTGCAGGTCCCACTGCAAAAAATAAAAGGAATTGCCCCTCATGACTAAGATTGTTGAGAAGGATTAGCCTTAGAAGATTCTCCTTCTTGCTGCGAATATTTTTTCTTGTGCCTCTTGTGTTTCTTCAATTGTGTCCTGAAGTTACGGTTGGTTTTGGTCATCTCGTCAACCAACCTTTGAAGGAAATTCACCTTTGCTTGGAAGATTACATTGTCATGGTGAAGATGCGTTTCCATAGTCTTCCTCTCTTCCAATTTTTGCAACAATTGAAAATTTTCTTGTTGTAACTTCTCAATGGATCGAGCAGGATCATATATCTCAGAGGAGGGCTTAGATCCCTTGAAAGATGTAGTATGTCTATCATTATTAGGATCAAGGGTATGCATATGTGAGGTAGGAGTAATAGGGGGTTGATGAGGAAAATTAAGTTCAAATTTTGTCTTTCTTTGAGGCTTCAATTCATCTGCAGACACTTCCCTAAGTCTTTTGTGAGGGCTTTCGAGATAGGATGACACTTGGATAGGTTCTGAAGTGGTCAAGGGTTTTTCATAATGTTTTCCTCTTGTGCTTTGGGTACTCTTTCAAAAGGTTTCTCTATTAAATCGATTAGCTCCTCTCCTATTTGTGGGGACTATAGGAAAGTCTTGTTGAATTACTTCTTGTAGCTTTTTGGGTGTAGGATCAAGAGATGTTGAATACATTAGGGAGTTAGAAATAGGCTTCTTGGTATTTTTTCCTAATGAGGCTGTAGGGGTATCAAAAAGCTTCTTGTATTTTTGTTCCGGTAAAGAAATGTCTTGTGCATGAGGTTTTAGAGTCTTCGGAGAGTGGGGTTTGGATGGAGAAATAGTCCTTAGATACAATGTCTTTTTGCTAGTCTTGATTCTCAAGTGAGGGTTTGCAAATTGATAAATGAATTCATCCCAAGTTTGTCCCTTTTTTTCCAATTCAACTGAAAAAGTAAGTTCGATAAGGCCATGGTGAAATAGGCTATTGTGGGGACTGGTTACATTCTTCCACACTTGGGAGGACATCTTCTCCAAGCTCTTTAAAAATTAGAAGGGAAAATTCAATGATTTCTTGAACTAAAAGTGAGCTAATAATCAAAAGTGACAGGATTTAAAGGTGGAATATCTACCTTCACATGTGATCAGCCTAGTGATTACTATGAGAGGGTTAAGTATCTCCTCTTTTATCCACTCCTTGGAGTATCCTTTAACTCTATGAATATTCTGAAATTCTGGTTTGAAAACCCTGTTATAGCTCAATTGCAGTAACTCGTGGTTTTTAAACCATCTATCCCCCACTCTTGGAGGCTTTTTGGATGTGGCTATGGATTCCTATGAGACACCAAAGGTGAGAGAGATGACTCACACTATTTTTCCATCAAATCTGAGGGAAAATTTCATTGAAATGCCATCGTCATGGCTCTACAAGTGGGACAAAAATGACCCCCAACCTGCGCACAAAAACACCTCCTTGCACTGTGAAAACTCAGGGATGGTGAAGAGCTCTACATAGGAATACAAATACTACCATTTTGGAATCATGATGGTGTGGATAAATTGACAGAGGAAAAATGTGATATAGGATGGGTGAAATCGGGCCAAGGAAGGGAACGATTGAGCATAAGACGAGCACAATTAAACAGGGGAACGAAATGAACAGAGGCTGAGCGCATTTAAAATAGGGGTAAACAAAAATGAGCAGGGGATGAGTGTAAGGAATAATGGGATAACCCAATTGAGCGATCCCTCTATTTATGAGTGCACCTAAGGTGGAAACAGTTGCATTCAGAATGAATGTACACGAGCGCATTGCCATGTGTCAACGATTTCGAATTTGAAGGCATTTTTTGGGGGAAATCATAATGATAAGAAGTTAGATCAATGTAAAATTATTTGAATTGAATATTTGATCATGAAAATTTCTAAGGCTTGCATCATTCAATCTTGATTGCCATGAACTAATTCAAATAAATTCCATTAATTCCTGGTTATTTGGAATTGTGGACAATTATTGGTATATTATTTCATATGGAACTTCATCTGGCACCTCATATGACACCTCATACAGAACTTCATATGGAAATCCATATCATACCTCTATGTGAAATTCATTTTTACCTCTTGTAATGGATATCCTGCAGTCTTGGAATGGTTTTGCTAGTCACAGTGATTAGTAGCAAAGGCAAAGTGTTCCATTATTATTTATTTAACGACCATGCTTACTCAATCCACTCGCATAAGACATGTAATTTCAATTATGAAATGAACAAATTGTAATGAAAATAAACCAAAAAAGTGGTTTGTTAAGGATATGTGCATCTATTTATAGCACATAGGGAATTAAGATTAAAAAAGAAAAGAAAATATTGTTGATGTAAAAACCTATATCATGAAAATAATACACATAAAGTTTTACAAAAAATTACTTCTTCTAGGCAATGTTATCATTTTTCAACTCATGAACCCCTCCCCCACACCTAAGTATTGTGACACCTCACAATAAAAATATAGGAAACCACTCAGTTCTCCCAATAGCCGAAGATTTACAACTTGTTAAGTGTAGAGATAAATTTCACAGATTGGTTTGACAAGATGGTTAGAATATGGCCCCACCTATAGGATAAGAGATCTTATATATAAGAAGAGGTAGGCGAGAGAGTTTCAAGATAGTCTCAAAGTTATTTCCCAATGGAAAATTTATGGATTTCATTAACCTTAGATTAACCATACATACTTCATGTCGTCTTTTTCTACAAGTAATCTCGTACATCAGGACAAGTTTAGATTTCTTATTTATTTTTTGTTAGATTATCATCCTTGCTAGGTAGAATGCCTCATTGCCAGCAAGCATGTTCACTACTTCAACGGTTTTAACTAGTGATACCATAGGCTGGTACCCACTTCTAGTAGACCTATTCAGTATCCCGATGGTTTAGCCTCTTACACCCTCAAAGATTGTCCCTCCATCTTTTAAGATTTTAAGTATAATATTGCTTTGTGGAAGAAGATGGTGGGATAACTCTAAAAACATTTTTTTTATCTTTTTTTTCAATTGGGATGGTATTTATGTTAGAGGATGAATTTCTGTTATACATTCCTTAGTGATTATATTGATGTAAGGGGTACTTATGCAGATGTAGCCTATATAAAGATATGATATAATCAAGTATTTTTAGTGTGAAGTGGATGGTACCATTAGGAAAGAACAAAAGGGTATCTTTAGGATCAACTCACTTTCTTCATTTTCTGGATGTTTCCATGGCTAACTGCTAAACAGACCTCCTTGTTACTCTTTAATAAAGATACTTTACTCACTTACTCAATTTTCTTGGGAAAACTATACGAGAGACCTCTAATCTTGATGGTTATGGTATCACTTCCGTATATAGTGGTGAAGATTTTCGAGAGAAACTGCTTTTTAAAATGCTTTAATAAAAAGAGAAGATGAAAATATTTGCAAAAATATGGCTAACTATAGCAAGTTATTATTCATTCGATGCTTAGAAGAAAACAAGGTTCAAGTGTAACAATGTTTTGAATAAAAATCCTTCTTTTATATTTCCATGAAACTATCTACTCCTGCTGAAATAAATACCTACAAAAATCTCTAGAATTGCTTATCAACAAAATTCAAAATTATTTACATACGTATAGTAGAAAATTCAGAAAACATTCAAGAAAAATTGGGGACTTCCCCATATACTAAGGCCAATGCCTTGTCAATTGACATGACGTATAGAAAATCTTCTTTGGAAATGGGCTTGTGGTAAAATTTGTGTCGATGTCCATTTACTACAAAGGAGAGTTTCCCATTGTCAATTGGTTTGATTTTCATATCTCGTTTGTCATATATAGTGACTACCTCGTAAGGAACCAACCATCAAGTTGTGATTTTTCCTTTGAAGGTTTTAAATTGGGAATCAAACAACAATGCCCAATCACCAGGTTGGAATTGTTTCTTCTTAATAAACTTGTCATGCTACTTGCTCCTCTGATTTTGGACTAACAATGTTGGCTGGATGGCATATTTCCTGATCTCATCCAAATCATTCAATTGTAGGGATCATTGCTTCTGAGCCTCATCTAAGTTTAATCCCAATTCTATGGAAATACAGAAGGTCCTTACTTGGAATTCTATTGGTAGAAGTACTTGTTTCCCGTACACTATCTCATAAGGGGTATGTTCGGTGGTATTTCTCTAGGTGGTCCAATAATATGCCCACAAAGCCTCTGGAAGACTATCAGCCCAATCCTGATGATGTAATTGAACAATCTTTGTTAAGATAGCTTCTAGAACTTTATTTGTAGATTTTACTCGACCATTAGCTTGTGGGTGGTATGGATAAGACTAACAATGTCTAATCCCATATTTCTCTGTTAGCTCTCTCATCAGCATGGAAGTGAAATGAGTGCCTTGGTCTGTAACAATTTCATGAGTGACACCGAAGTGGGTAAAGATGTTTTTATAGAGAAATTCGACAACATATTTTTTTTTATCCCTAAATAGGGATTTTTCTTCTACCCACTTGGTGACGAAATTTGTACAAACCAAAATATAGTTTTTCTTATGAGGCATGGGTGAAATTTTTCCTACAAAGTCAAGGCCCATTTTTCGAAAATTCTATCATAACTTGGGCATGCAAGGGAATTTCATCAGCTGACGTAGGTCTTCCTATCCTTTTGCAAATATCACAACTCCTCACATACTTGGCATCATCTTTGAAAATTTTATGCCAATAGCAACCTAAATGTAAAACCTTATGTGATGTACATTTCTTAGAATAATGGCAACCGCATGGTCCATCATGACAACTTCATAGTATTTCTGGTACCTCATCCTCTCGAACACATCTACAAATAATCAAACTAGGACCTATACAAAAAATTTCATGGGCAACCCAAAAGTAATTGGCACCTTGCATGATAATTTATGATTTTCATGAGGTGACAAATGGGATAGTAACTTCCTAGTAGCCAAATAGTTTTCCATATCTGCAAACCATGGGGTATTTACATAAACAAAAAAAATATTTTCATCTAGGAAACTATCTTCTATGGGAATATCATCATCCTCATTTTTTATGCGTGAAAGAAAATCAACTATGAAATTCTCCTTTTCAGGTTGGTCAAGAATGGTGATATTAAACTCTTGCTATAGCAGGATCCACCTAGTCACTCGACCATTAGTTATGGGTTTATTCATGAGAAATATAATGGTGGAATGATCTGTATGTACAAATACCTCATAACTTGTGTTGTAGTGGAAAAACTTGTTAATAGCATGAACAACTTCCAAGAATTCCTTCTCAATAACTTTGTAGTTTAGCTCGGTAGGGGACAAGTTCTTACCCACAAAATAAATGGCATATGACTGCTAGTCATCTTTCTTCCCTAGTACCCCTCCTATTGTAGTATCAAAGTAATTAATATATATGTGAAATGGGAGAGTCCAATTGGGCCCCGTAAGAACTGGTGCCACTGACAGCTTAGCTTTTAGGTTTTCAAAGGTAGTTTGACACTACTCAGTACAAAAAAATCAACATCTTTTATTAACAATCCAAACATGGGCACAAAAATCTTTGTAAAATTTTCAAGAAACCGTCGGTAGCATCCAGCATGTCTAAGAAATATTTTCACCTCTTTCTGAGTTTTAGGGGGTGGAAGTCTGATGATGACCTCAATATTTGCAGGATTGACTTTTATCCCTTCAGATGAAACATGATGTCCCAAAACCACTCCTTCAGTGAACGACATTTTTCATTTTTCATGACTTAAAGACGGGTTCATTTCTTGGCATCTGATACGTACTTTTTCTAAGTTATCTAAGGCTTCCTGGTAAGTGTTACCATAAAATGTGAATTCATCCATGTATAACTCCACAAAATCATGAATAAGATCGACAAATATCCCTAATACTGCTCGTTGAAATGTGGAAGGAGCATTACACAATCCAAATGGTAAGACCCTATAGGAATAGGTGCCCCAAGGACAAGTAAAGGTTGTCTTGACCTGATCCTCGGGTGCTATGAGAATTTTATTGTACTTGCTATATCCATCTAAAAAGGAGAAATACTTCCTTCCAGAGAGGGTATTCAAAACTTGGTCAATGAAAGGAAGAGGAAAGTCATCCTTCAGAGTGGTTTTGTTGAGCTCCCAAAAATCATCACAAATTCTCCATTTCCCGGTCACTTTCTTTGGAGCCACTAAAAGAGGGGACACCCATGTATTATCAGATATGGGATAAATAAATTTGACATTTAATAACTTTAGTATCTTCTCCTTTACTATATCTTTGAGTGATGGGTTCATCCTTCTCTAGGGTTGCCTAACTAGTGTTACTTCCCACTAGGTATATATGTGATGGATTCATGTTCCAGGGTGTATACCCTTCATGTTGGTGTATTCCTAAGTGAATGATCCTGATTGTTCTTTAAGGATACTTACTAACTTTTTTTGTTGGTTTACATCTAGCTCGGAGTTTATATGTAAACATTTCCCTAGAATAATCTTGTAGGGCATAGTATAAGATGTGGAAGACTCGTCTAAATTGAAGATAAATGATGTTGAAGACAAAATGGATGGGTCTAATTGTTCTTGAAATTATTCCCCAAACATATGCTCAAATTCGGGAAAAAATTGTGGAAACTCAACACATGTGATAGCAGAAACAAAATGGTTTAGCACATTTTCCATTGTGTTATCCTAAAGTTCTCATGCATGGTCACTTGATAATATAGGTTCTTCCTAGTCCTCATTCTCGTATGGACATTCAAGCCACCACATATTCTCCATGATAGGTTGAGATGGAGGGTATATGGTAAGCTTCTAGATAGAAAGTCCATTTGACATGGTCATTTCTCACTCTTTACAACCAATAATTGTATTGGTTGTGGCTAACCAAGGTCGTCCCAAAATAACAGGATGGCCTTCGGTAGGATCCTTTGATTGGATGACCAGAAAGTATATTTTTTACTCCCATGAAGCTAAAGTAACTATGATATCATCCAAAATACCTTCAGGTATAACCCTAGTCTTATCTGCTAATTCCAAAATGGTTGGGGTAGGTCTAAGAAGAGGTTCAAGCTATAATTTATCCAAGGTAGTAGTTGTCATAACATTGATGGTTTCCCTTAGGTCTATGGGAGTGTTTCCAATGGAGACCTCATTAATGGTTATGGGACCATTATGGGGTTTCCCGGGTTCCCATATCTTTCTAGCCTTGGCTACTCTGATATTTATTTAGAAAGTTCTCCTATCAAATGTACTGTAGGAGGGTCCTTTTGCTTCCTACCTGGCTTCTTAATACAAAATTATTTGACTACCTTACTGCAGATTGGAATATCCTTAATGGCTTGAAGCAAGGGAATCTTGACACAAATATTCTTCAATTCATTCAATATGTTAAATTCCAGTTGGGTGGTCAATTTATCGATTACTAATATTTCTAGATAAGGAGGGGCCTTTGTAATTTGTAAAGGTTTATTTTGGGGAAGCTTGGGTTCTTGGTCCTTAGGAATAATAACATCTTCCCACCTATTGTCATACATGGGTTGTTTTGGGATTTCTTCTTCTTCTTCCTGGATGACTACTAAAGGCCTTTGCCTTTTCAGAACTTTTCTTGACCTTAGTTGAATCTCCTGCAATGAAATGGGAGAAATAACATATGGTGGGAAGGCCTGCATCTCAACATTGTGAAGAGTTTGAGTGGGATTATTATTGGGATTAGGAACTGGTTTCATCGGTAATAATTTCAGTCTTTGGGAGCTTGCATTCTGATATTGATGTGGTTGTTGTTGTGGAATAAGAGGTAAAGGTGGTGAAACAAAACTTGGTAGAAGTTGCAGAATGTTTGGTGGAAACTAAGGGTAAGGATGGTTGGGCATAGAGACAGGTGGAGCTTGAGGGTTACCTTAGTTATGTCCTCCTCTCCATCCTTGAAGCCAAGGATTTTGGTACTGTGTAGACCAGTTTTTCCAATTTGGTGAGTTCCACTACTGTTGTTGTTGATAATAGGGTGGAACTTGAGATTGTGGATCTGGTATCTGGTTTGGTTCCTAGGCTACCATGGCCTCCTAGGTGCATAATATGCTTCCCCATGATCCCCACTCCTATAGATGTCTAACAAGTTTGGAAAGGATGGACATTTCTCAGTTGAATGGTCTTTTGTGCAGAAGCCACAAACTAAAATGTTATATAATGGGAATTCCCTTGAGGAATGCTTCCTCTTGCATCTTCGACAATATGTGTTCATTGTTTCATTTTCCTCCTCCTCTTTCTTTTTAATCTTGAGGGTGTCCAACTGGGAACCTATTGTTCTTAAGATATATGTATTGAAGATTTCTAAAAGTTTCCCTATCTCTGATCTTGTGGTACCACCTGAACTAACTGGTTTTAAGTTTCTATTATAAGGGTCCCGAACATTCTTTCCTATTTTAGCTCTACTCCTTGAGTAATTCTTACACATTTCACATATTTCAGAAAATGGTTTATTGGATATGTCACTTGATGCCATCAGGTTAAGTATCTCTAGGTATTCCTATAAAATTCCCTTAAGGAAAAGAGCCCTAACTGCATCATCTGGAAGGTCATGATATTTTAATTTCTGGGAGATATAAGCAAAACATTCCATATAATCCTCAAGATTCTCATATTCTAACTGCTAGATTTTGAAAATATCATTACGAGACTCCTTTTTCTTACAATAGTCTTGGTACTTCTTAAGAAATATATCTTTCATGGCTTCCCAATGACTAATACTGGATTCTCCCAACCCCATGAACTATCTTAGTGTAGCATCCTTGAGGGTGGCAGGAAAGATTTTTAGTTTATGGGCATCTTTTAAGTAGTTGTATCTCCTACACAAGATGTCAAACTCAAATAAGAAGGTATTTGGATCTTCACTGCTTTTACCATAAAAGGTGGGTAGTGCTGAAAGGAGAATATTTTTCATATTGACATTCGAGGTGGTGTCCAAAATTGGAAACTCGAAGGTAGTTTTGGTTTGGTTTCCAGTGTCTTGTTCCTCCACATGTCTTACATTCTTATGATTCTCCCGATCATCCATACTATTTTTCTTTCCAAAAAGAGAGTACAAGTGGCTTTATTATTGAAGAGAATAAGGTATCTCTCTGCTGGGAAGGTCTTCCTACTACTTGGATGTCCGGGACTCTAATCGAGTCGGTTGAGATTATTGGTGCAAAATGTTTTGTATCAATTTGAGAGACAATTATGTTGGATGAACTACCAAACAAGGTATTCACCTGTTTAGGGTCTATGATATCTTCAAAATTAGGATGTCCTAATGGTGGTAAGAAAAAAAAAGTTGTGTTGTTTGGTTCTTCGGAAGGATTGAGTGGTATTGCCTCTTGTTCCACTATTACTGATCCTTCAATTTTCTATTCTATAGTGCTTCCTATCTTAGTATCTTTAGAGACAACTTTATCTCTTTTGGTTGAGCTAGCTCCTATTTTTTTGTTATCGATCTGTAGAGTTTATGAGTGGAACGTTCCTTCCCCCAGAAAGGTCAGAAGGAACGTTGGTTGAAAGGTCTGATTTAGATTTCATGTATCTACCTTTTGGGTCTCTAGTTCTGTTCATGAAAGAAAATAAAAATAAAAATAAAAAATACCATTGGTTTTGGGGGAACCTACTATAGTAGATGCATAGGTTCTTACCTCTCGTCTTAAAGCTCCCCCGTCACCAAACTAATGTTAAGGTTTAGAAATGATCTATTTCCTAACTATTTCCTACCTTAAGAAAACTCCCCGTCAATGATGCCAAAAATGATGGGTGTTCTATATGCACTAAAATCCTCAATTAAATTGTCAACCCGGGGTAAGTAAACTTAGAGTTGTAGCACTATAGGTTCCAAGGAAGAAAGGCTAGAGGTAGTATAGTCTAATTAAGGAAATGGGTTATCTAAGGGCTAATCTACTTAAGGAGAGACTATTAATGATCAAACCCTACTAAGAAAATTAAACTATTTACCGTAAGTAACTTTTGAACAAAGGATCGATGGATTGTTCTGAGAAAGAAAATGAAAACCCTACTTTAAGCAAGTTAAATTAACCATTATAATGAGAAAAAGAAAACTATCTATTTAATCTATCTAATGAACAAAAAAAAAAAAAAAAAAATTAATTAACCTACTCAAATTCAANGCAAGCAAGCAATCAACTAACTAGTCTATAGTAACTTCTACAACAAGTAAACTAATCAAAATGACTCAACAAGTAACTAATACAACTAAAAAGCATTTGAACTCTATTCTTAAATTAAACTTCATAATTACTTCTAATTTACGAAAGGAAATGTTAATCTACTAAATTCAAAGCATCGTGACAATAAAAGTAATCAACAACTATTATTTACTCTATGATAAGAAAACTATTATTTAATCTACCAAAGCAAGAATACTATTCTCTAATCTACAAAACCAAGGAAACTATCATGTAATCTATAAAAGCAAAAAAACTCAAATATAGTGTTGATGGTTATGTCTCCGGTGTCTTATGATATCGCGATGACATTTAACAATTAATGATAACTCAAGAGGGATAAAATCAATATTGACTTCTATAGCAAAGTGAAAGGTATGAATTAGACAATCCAAAAATAATTTATCCATTATAGAAGAAACATCAACTACCCTGCATATCCATGTGATTATTCGATCTATGCACTAATAATCAACAATGTTAAAACACTATTCTATTAAATTCAATTGCATTTTATGCTAGTGTAAGAAAATTAATACTACTTCGAGATTCATAACTGAAAACTAAACTCAATAATCAAATTTTGAATTAAAATTAAAACCTAGATCTAGAATGGAAATTGCATAAACTGAATTAAACTAATCCTATTTTAACAATTCAAATTGCAAATGGAAATACTCTTAAGAACATAACTCAAATGTTATTTTTATTTCATCATATGACAAGAAAATAAATAAGAAAACTAAATAAAAACTAGATAAGCAAACTAAATAACAATTAGATAAGCAAACTAGAAATGAAAACTAAAACTAACACCTATCCATCCAACAAAACTTGCCAAAGAAACCATGAACCAAATAATTTGTTTGAACTCTATTTTTAAACTCTATTTCAGCATATAGAAAATCTCTCTATCATCTAATTACACACAAGGGGTTAGTATCTAAAATTGCAAGTTGGTTCCTACTAATTAAAAGGTCAGTTCATATTAACACTAGCCTTCATAATAACCAACAAAACTGAACTGAAGCAATTAAATTATGAACAATAATTTACACAATAAATAAACACAATAAAAGTCATGTACATGATATAAAAGAAATGATGATTATACTATATGAATTCATAAACTAATTGCCTAAATATTCACCCAGACCACTGGTGAGACCCCCAACAGGTCATGGCTACTCCTCAATGACAAATTACGAGCTCAAGATACATGATTTAAACATTATAATTAAAAAGACAGTTTTACATAGTTTTAGAGAAAAATGTTTGAAAATGGAAAAACAGAGCTTAACTATCCTTTTTATCTCCTAACTATTTGTCTGACCATTGTTGTGGTATTTATAGAGTTTACAAGCTGAGAGGTCGACCACTGGAGGGTTCAACCTCCTCTAAAAATAGTAAATTACAATTAATGCATCTTAACTGGCGATGGCTTCTAGAAACAAAATGAGCCAATAAACGCCCAACATAACAACTCAATCCATGTTGTCAGAAGATCAGAGAAGATCAGTAGTTGGAGGCCATGAGCACAAGAAAAAACCATTTCTCTGATTTTCCCATCGCTAGCTGCTGATATGATAATCTCCAGATCGCCCATGATTTTAGTGCAAGATAGAGTGTCAGATGGAGTACCGGATGCAAAAACGACCTGCAATTTTGTCTTGTGACACACAAAACATGAATTAGCTTCTTGGAATCATTAAAACATGTTGAATTATACTTAAAACCATCATAAAACATCAATCATATGTACCTGGTATGAACCACAACGATTTAACACAAAAACCCTCCAAAACTTCACAAAATAGGAAAATACATATACAATATTGGCCAAAAAGGATATAATCATCATCATTAAATTAACCATATCACTGGCCCAACACTCCTCTGGCTAAAATATTCATGGGCTCCCATTCATGAGCTCGAGCACTATTTTTCCATGCTTCAAAATATCTGGTTCAATGACCCAACTTGAGTCTTCCACTGGATGATCTTTCCACTTCACTAACTATTCAAGATATGTCTTCCTATTGGTCTTCTTTCCAACTCTTTGTTCTATGATTTTCTCCATCTGAGGTTTTTCTGTTGTGGGAAATTCTTTTCCCATTGAACTTCTTTCTGATCATTTCGTTCTCCTGCATCATCTCTCTGGTAAGGATACAGGCCTGCAACATTGAATATCGGTGATATTGCAACATTTTTTGGCAACCCAATTTCATAAGCATTGGCTGTAAATTTTTTGAGAATATTGCATGGTCCTATATTCTTCATTTTCAACTTGTTATATGTTCCCCTTGGAAACATTTCATTTCTCAAATGAGCTAGAACTTCATCTCCCACTTCGAATTGAACTTCTCTCATCTTTTGATAAACTCTATTCTTATATTTCAGGTTGGTGTACTGTAGTTGTTCTCTGACTCTGTCATGGAGTTTTTTCATTTCTATTGCAAAATCTTCTATGCCAACACTTATAAATTCATCTTTATTCATATCTCTCAACTCTGTAATCCCTCTTGGCTGTATAACATACACATTTTTAAATGGACTTTTTCCTGTGCTCCTGTTCACTGAATTGTTAAATCCAAATTCTGCTTGTGCCAAAATCAGATCCCATTGATGAACTTGCTCAGTGAATAAACTTATTAACAAGTTTCCTATACTCTTGTTTACTACTCTGGTCTATCCATATTTCTGAGGGTGATATGTTGAAATAAAGGACAAGTTTTTCCCCATCCTCTTCCATAGATTCCTCCAAAAGTTTCCTACAAATTTGGTGTCTATGTCTGAGACTATTCTCCTAGGCAATCCATGTAGTCTCACCACTTCTCTGAAAAACAAATTGGTTATATGTGTAGCATAGTTTGTCTTCTGGCATGGTATTAAATGTTCCATCTTTGAAAATATTTCCACCACAACAAATATGGGATCACTCCCTTTTTGGGTTCTATGAAATACTAATATAAAATCCATACTGATTGCATCACATGGCCTTTATGGAATTGGTAATGGATGATACAAACCGGTGTTCTATTTTCTTCCTTTTGCATACTGTAAAATTATGCATTTGTTCACAATCCTTTTCACCTCTTCCATCATGCTCGACCAATAGTATGAATTTCTAAGTTGTGAAAATGTCTTATCATGACCAAAATGTCCACCAAAACCTCCATTGTGTTTCTCTTTCAACAGGTTATCTCTCATTGAGCATCTTGGTATGCATAGCTAGCTCCCTTTGAATAATAATCCATATTGGATCAAATATTATGTAGATGGGATTATTTCTCCCAAAAAAGGATTCTTACATGCCTCATAAGCTTCCTTAAAATATGGATCTTCTCGATACCTTTACTTGAGGTGTTCAAACCTTGAGGTCTCCACTTGGAATTCCTGTACAATTAAACTCTTCCTGCTCAAAGCATCTGCAACTTTGTTAGCAGTTCCAACAATATGTTTAATAATAAAAGTAAAATTTTGCATAAATTATACCCATTTAGCATGTCTCTGATTCAACTATTCTTGCCTAGTAATAAAATACAAATCTTGATTATCACTATACACAACAAATTATTTAGGAATTGGATAGTGCATCCACTTCTTCAAAGCTTGAATCACTGCATACAATTATTTTTCATATGTGAAATACTTCTTCTTGGTGTCATTCATATTCTCACTAAAATAAGTAGCTAGCCTATTATCCCAACTCAAGATTGCTCTAATAACTACTCCACTTGCATCACATCTCACTTGAAATGTTTTCCCAGAATCTGGTAAGACTGGAATTGGTTGTTCTGTGATCTTCTTCTTCAACACTTTGAAAAAGAATTCAAATTCCTTTGTCAAATTAAAAGACTTGGGTTTCTTCTTCATAGTGTCCAACATAGGTGTACATATACCACTGAAATGTCTGATAAAATTTCTATAAAAGATTTTAAAATCCATGAAAACTTCTTACTTCAAATATGCTTTCTACAGACGACCATTCTTTGATTGCTCTCACCTTTTCTAGATCCATCTTCAATTCATTTGAAGACATCACAAAACCTGAGTATATGAGTTATGTCTTCATCAAAGAGATTTTCTTCAGATTTATCAACAATTTTTATTCCTGCAACCTTCTCATTACTGATGTCAAATGGTTTAAGTTTTCTCCCTCTGTCTTACTGAAGATTAGTATGTCATCCAGATACACTATGACAAATTTTCCTATGAAGTCTTTCAATACTTCATTCATTAATCTCATAAATGTGCTTGGTGCATTTGTCAAACCAAATGAAATGACCCTCCATTAAAACAAACCTTAATTTGTCTTGAATGTTGTCTTCCATTCATCTCCCTCTCTCATCCTTATTTGTTGGTATCATCCATTCATGTCTATCTTGGAAAAATAGCTTGCTCCACTCAAACAATCCATCAAATCATCCATCTTGGGTAAAGGGAATCTATACCTAATAGTGATATTAATGATGTCTCTAGAATCTATACACATTCTCCATCCTCCATCCTTCTTTGGACTCAACACAATTGGTACTGCACATGGTCTTAGGCTTTCCCTGACTAAACCTTTATCAAACATTTCTTGGACTTTATTTTTGACTTCCTCATTCTCTCTAGGTGTCAACCTATAAGATGCTTTATCTAGTAAAATAGCTCCTAGAATAAGGTCAAAATGATGGATTATACTCCTAATGGGAGAGAATGAGTGAGGTAACGCATCCACTAGTATGTTAGGAAAGTTTTCTAACCATTCCTGTATTTCTTCAGGTAAATCCTCCCCAAAAGCATTTGTAAGGATAACTCTTATCTTTCTCACTATACAAAATTGCATCTCCTTCTCCTTCTTGACTTCATTCAAGAGTTCCTTACCACTCATGAGAAGTATACTTGAACTAGATTCCATATTTTTCACTTTGTATTCTATTGGAAACAAGATATGTGTCCTACCATTCTTTTCTAAGGTATAAGTATTTTTTCTTCCATCATGCATAACTTTTCGGTCAAACTGCCATGGTCTCCCCAATAAAATATGAAATACATCCATAGGAATTACATCACATAATATTTCATCCCTATAACCTCCTATTTTAAATTCAACTTGGCATTGTTGACTTACCATTACTTGATGTACTTTTTGCAACCATGATACCTTGTATGAGTTTAGATGTCCAGTTATATTCAGTTCTAGTTTCTCCACCATCTCTATGGATACTAGATTTTCAATGCTCCCACTGTCTATGATCATATTGCAAACTTTGTCTTTCATCTTGCAAGAAGTTATGAATAGACTTGTTCGCTGAACTGGTTCCTCTACCTCCTTCTTGGGTTTAAGAAGAAATTTCCTCATTATGAGGTTCTTTCCTCCTTCTGTTACTTCTGCTTCCACATGCTTCTGTGCTTCAGAAATGTGTGTTTCTCCTCCTTTTGTGTCTCTCTTCCTCTCCGGGCATCCCAAGGCATGTGCCATGTTTTTCCATAGGAATAACATCTAACTTCACCTCCTATGTCTCTTTCTCTTCCTCTAGGAAAATAGATTCTTCCTCCATGTTGCCCTTCTCTAGAACTTCCACCTTTCTCAGGGTGATTATCCTACTTTTGAGCTACATGCTTTTGTTTCCGGGACTTCTCTTTGTTGGTTCCCTTACCTCTGCTTGAATTTCCTCCTCTATTTCGTTGGATTTGCTTTCTGCCCAATTTCTCTTCAACTTTCTAGGCTTCTTGATAAGCATCCTCAAATTTACTAAGAGACATCTTGATGATCACCTCTTGTATTTCATATCTCAGTCCATTGATATACCTAGTTTTTTTTCCATCCTCATTCTCTATCTGTCGAGCCCTGATGTTCAATCTGTAAACGTCCTCAGTGTATTCCTTCAATGATAAGATTTTGTGTATTAGGTTCAACAATATTATAAATAGATTGATTTGATATTCATTTGAGATAATTTTTTATTTTATATTGGCTACCATCCTATCTCATCTTTTAATTTTCTCCTTTCCCTTGCATCTGCAATCGGCTTGAAGTTCGTTTCACTATAGTGTTGCATGACCCTTTAGTCTTGTCACTTCATTCTCCACCATATTTTCTTCTTCGATATCTTTGTAATCGAAGTACTTGTGCATATCTCATACCCAATCTAACAATTCTTAAACTTCTAAATTGCCTTCATACATTGGTACCTCTATGTTTTCTCTAACTCTTATTCTTGAAACAACTTTCAATAAGCGGTCTTCTGCATCATCCTATGCTACATCTTCTTCGACATATATCTCTTTGCTTTCATATTCATTGATATTTATAGTGTCTAGTGCTCTCCTCTGCCTTGTTTCCATGGTGTCCAGTCTCATTTCTTCCATTTCTAGATTCTCTCTGCGTCTTCTAGGTGGCATGATTCTACTAGCTCNTCTATTGTCTGCAAACAAATTCAATAGCTCTGATACCACCTGATGCAACCCCCCTACTCTCCTTCAGGCTACGCGACCTTCCAGTCAAGGATCTTCAATTCTGTGAACCAAATCGTCTTTTTGAAACTTTGATGATCTCACTCTGTAATTGAACACAGGATCTTTCAGCCTTTTGGTGTAGGCCCTATGGCACCCACAACCTATCACTTCGTGCTGCTAAACTATCATGTTTAAGGTGCTAGCCCCTTTTACACTAGCCCCTTCCTCGATGTGACCTTGGGCTATAACCTCACATAAACATGTGATTGTGGTGTGGAAAAAAGTGGTTTTAGACCACACTGCTTTTCTCCCCGCAATTCACCATCAATCGCCATGCATCCCTTTTTCAATACTGTGGTTTCAATTGTGGCCCTCTCTTATATTTTTAAAACTCGAGCATATTTTGACCTTGCAATTGAGTGCGGCCATTGATCTCATGATATCGAATGATGCCTCTCGATCAACAACTCAGATCTTCCCCTTTCAAATTAATGGATCAAATCTACCCCTTTCAAATCAACAGATCATATCTACCCCTTTCAAATCAACAATCATGATTTGCTTTGCGATTCAGGTTTCAGAGTTTTTAAATATCAAACTTTACTTTCTCTGCAATGAAATATCTCTTGCCATGTGTCCTCCTCAATCGAAGGCTCTAACCATTTCAGTATTTCGAACATCAAAAACATCAACTCTCAACTCTCATTGTTTCCCAATTGCTTTTATCTAAATCTTGCGATCCAGTAACACGTGTCTCTCGCAGATTGATGGCTACGATCCCTTTGGGTATTCGGACTTCGGAAAACTCAATTATCAACTTTTACTTTCCCTCGAAGTGCTTGGATTTTTGCCACGTGTTCGATTGATTCTGGTGACTGATATTTACTTCAAGTCTTTACCTAGAGTCCATGGGTTTGCATTGCATGTCCCCCTTAATCTAACGGCTATGATTTACTTTGGGTCTTTACCCAGAGTCCACATATTTATGCCACATTTTGTCAGGATTAGACAGTCTAGATTCACTTCATACTTTGGGTTTCAAAAGTTTCAACTCTCAACTGAAGCCAAAATACATTTATCCAAAGATCGTGATTCATCATCGCGTGTCCCTCTGGATCTGACAGTCCATATTTACTTTGGCTATATCACCTCCTCCTTGTCCATGAACTTCAGGGGTTGTGGATCTTTCCCCACTTGTACTCCTTGATGATGGGAAGTCCCAAATTACTTCGGGACTTTGGGACTTTGACAGTATGCTCTCCTCTTCTCTTCAAGAGACTTAAAGCTCTCACACCTTATCTAGATCCAACAGTCTGGAATGATCCCTCTCCCTCCTGGATAACTCTTGATTGATAATTCGTGCAACCTTTAGAGCTTCACCCTCCCTCCTTTGAAGATTTCTCCTCGCTATCTCTTCTGATCTTGATCCTCTTGATGATTTTGATCTCCCATGCACTCCTTGCATTCTTGGGCTCTCGACAAAATCAGATCGAAGGATTTATTTGGAAGAAATTGTTCCCACACTCCTTGCACTCCTCTATTCTGGTTCTTTGACACTTAGTCACTCCTTGACATTTTCTACTCCTTGCACTTGGTATAAGTTCATGTTGTTCCTTATGAACTATTCTGAGTCAATTTAAGACTCTATCAGTGCACTCCTTGTGTATGATGTGCACACCTTGCATACGAGTTTTAGAAGAGAAACAATTGAAACATATCTAGTTTCGTCACAAATTCATATGATCAATTATAACAACCATACATAAAAGAAAATGAACTAAAGCACATACATAATATATCAATCATTCAATCACAATCATGATAATGAACACTGTCCAAGGAATTAGAACAATTTTGTCTTCTCTATTCATTCATGAAATAAAGTTACATAGTATTACAGTTCTTCACTACGTCTTTATTCTATTATGTTACTCTACTCTTCTCTTCTCTTCCTAATCTCTTATCTCTTATCCCTTACAATACAAAAGCAACAAAGTTATCTAAGGACTAGCTCCTCGAGCTCTTCTCTGTCCTGTCTGCAACCTATCCTATCAGGCTCTAGCGTTTACCTACTTTGTCCTATTATAATAACTATCAGTTATTACTCGATAAGGGATCCCACTCCCTATCTGTAACTCCTTATAGTCGTATAAGACTTTACAAACAAGATATATTAAAAAACGTTGTTTCCAAAATATCTCAACAACTCGTTTTCCTTCTGAATTAAATGTTGATTTGAAATTTTGTCATGCTGAGATCTCATATCCCTTCCTCCACACTTGTGTATTTGACTTTGAAGGTGATGTTCCTACATCACTACCCACAAAATCAACATGGACATAGATCCAGTATTTGATGAATCTCCTTTTATAAGGAGATGTATATGGAAAAACTAGAATGGTTAGTTCAGAATCACAACAGAAGATTTGTTTGAAAAATAAAACATCATT
>JASDQU010010278.1:158681-172545 GCA_032191745.1 Picea mariana | reverse complement strand
TGGTGAGCTGTGAAGCCGTGCCTTTGCGCAGGCTGTAGATAAGATACGCCTTTAATGTTTGTAAGGTTGAGATCTAGATCCAGATGTTGGACTAGAAAAACCATTCAATGTAATTGAATAGGGTAGGTAGATTGGAGGGAAGAGCTCGAAGAGCCTCCTCAAGTAAAAGATATTTGGTATCTCATTTTGGGAGTAGTTGTAGGGTGTGAGAAGTTGGAGAAGAGAGTTAGTGTGTGATAGTCTGCGAGTAGAGAGAAAAAGAGAAGGAGCCGAGTCCTTTTTACAGGTCATGCTCAAGAACACCTTGTAAATACAGGCATTTTCCATTTAATATAAACACCAGTTTTTCCTGCATGGATTCTGTGTTGAAAGAATGTCTGTGAGTGTTCTTTATATATGTTGTAGATGTATACTGTAGGGTTGCATTTGCAAGAGTGTGTCTGATTTTAGGTGAAGGTATTTGAGGATTCATACCAGGAGTGTGTGACAAAACGTTGCGGGTTCTGATAGCCATGCACAGAGGTTGCACTTCTGAATTCTGCGGGTTCAGACAAAGACATGCTGCGACACAAGAACTGGAGTCAACAACTCAGGGGAAGACCTCAAGGTTGCTGAACACCTTGGAGGTAAGGCTGTGTATGAGAGACACAGTTGCAGACATAAAATCTTCTATGAGTTATATAGAGCTCTGCCAAGTGTGCATTGAGCACAGGCACAGGGTGCTGAAGAAGAACTCTGTTGTGAGTTCAGACAGAAGAAACATAATCACTGAGGATTCTGAGAGCTCTGCCAAGTGGGAATTGAGCAGGCGCAAGGAGTACATAGAGGACAGAATTGTTGAATGTTCTAGGAGAAGATACTCTACCAGGCGGGCATTGAGACTGTGTGCAGACAGGCACAGAAGAGAAGAGAACTCTTTGAGTTCTGGAATTTGAAGGAAGAGTCCATTGAGGGATCTTCATAGGGTTACTGAACACCCTACAGACTCAGCAAGAGGTTGCTTGAGTAAAAGGATAGCCAGGAGGACATTACATTCTCCATCTGTGGGAGAAGGAAGAAGAATAAAATCCCTTAGGGGTCTGAGTGCTTGAGAAGCTCAGGAGAGATAGCACTTTGTGTGCGTGAAGACTCTACAGAGGCGCATAAGTCAAAGAATCATTTGAGGATTCGGGAGTAAAAGCTCAGGAAGAATAGCGTTGTCGAAGAGTATAGGCGAGGACTCGAATTCATGGAGCTCGCAGAGAAAGGGAGAAAAGGTTGAGGCCTTTGTCTTTTGAATTCCTTCCAAGGCTGGAAGAAAGTGTGCAGAAGCTCAGGGGGAGCAACGCCAGCCGTTGGATCAACCGAAGAGATCTGGACCGTTGGAAGGTTTTCACGTCTAGGAAGGAGGCTGTAGGAGGAGCATACAGAAGAGAGGATATCATGAGTCATTGGATCTCTCTCAGATACCCGTCAGATATTGGATCGGCCAGAAACTGCATGAGGTTTAATCCCTCGTAAGGAGAGGAGAAAAGTCCCAAAAGGCATTGGTGCATCGAGATATCGACTTTCAGGATATCGGAGTTCTTGAGTTTGAGAATGTCAGGAAATTTCAAGTCCCAAAATAGTGAAAGAATCACAACCATTGATTTGTGGGAGGACGCGTGCCATGCGATCATTTATTTCAGAGATCCGGGCACTGAAACTCGCAGAGGTGAAAGTCCTGAAATAGGTGTCGGGATATCGAGACTTCAGCGATCAACATATTGGGAGTCCCGAGGACAGGAGATCGAGAATCTCCATGGGAGAAATCCCAGAATCAATTTGAGTCATCTGTTTGTGGGGATATGTGGCAGAGATCGAGCGATCCATCGATATATCGGCTATCAAGGTTTTGAGTTGACAGAGGATTTCTGTCATCAGGGTATCGAAAACTCCAAAATCACGAGATCAGATCTGAATCGTCCATCTTGAGGAGACATGTGGTGGAGATCCAAATTATCGAGGGAAAGTCTCGATAGAAAATTGAACTCAGTGCATCAAGGTTCGACGTTTCGCGAATCCTGAGGGAAAGACTTCTGGATCATTAGAAGTGACGAAATCGCGAGAAGCGATTAGGACCATCCATCATAGGAGGGCGCATGGCCGAGATCGAAGTGATAGGGAAATTTCTCGAAAGGGAGAGTCATCAATCGGGAAATTGCGAGTCGAGATATCGGGAATCCCGTGGACATGAGGTTTATGAATTTCAACATTGCGATGTCTGAAGCCCCGATAGGAGGTAAGACTATGGTCACGGGGATAGTGGTCATATGGGCCAGGAGTTCAGCCAGGAGGACTAACGTGTAAAGCGTCGTATCGGCAAATTGCCTCATCGGATCTTGGGGGTTCGAGAGGATAGGAACTCTCGACATCGGAAAACAAGAAACCCTGAAGACTGAAAGTATATTTTCCCTATTGAGGGAAGGGCAGCGGTCGGAGTGCAGAAGGTCGTGAAGAAAGAGTAGGACCCTTGGATCGTGTTTCCATCAGAGATTCCAAAAAGGGAATCAAATGAGCCACTTCGGCTCAGGGAGACAGAAGGAACGATCCTGTGGGCGGACGTAGAAGATGTCTTTCATTAAGTGGTATCAGAGCTAGAACTCTATTTTGTATATTTCAAGCTAAGGGAGAAGAACAGGGAACCAAAGGAGGAAAGCACACTAATACACACATCAAGTGGTATCAGAGCGGGATTTCACCTGTATATTTCAGGTCAAGGGAGAAGGTAAAGGAAGAAGACAAAGTAGTGAAAGTATGTAAGGATTTTTTTGCAGGTAGGAAACAACCCCGAAGACAGTCAGCAGGACTATAGGATGAATCTAGAAACACTCTTGGTGTAGAGTGACAGCAACAGGTTTTCTAGGAGAGCAGACAGGGACAGCCACATGGCCATTAAAGGCCGTATATTTGCTGGAAGAAAGGACCTAGACTTTATGAGTGACTCAGAATGGGATGAAGAACTCGCTGAGATGAACACAAGACTAGATGAAATTTCCATTGAGATGCGGCAAAATAAGAGGTCGAGATGGATGCATGAATGCCCCATGAAGAAGGCAAAAGAAAAATGGCCAATCAAGGAGTTGATGGTGAAAAGACAATGTAGGTTGTTAAGAGGATGGTTGAGGTATGCTGAAAACCTCAATGGACCAGAAGAAGAAATGGTTCATATGTGTGAGCCAGAGACTGGGAGAGGTTTCAATGATGAAGAGAGTGAATTGGGATAGACTAAAGATCTCAAGCACTGCCAAGAGGGTAGAGTAGAAATTCCAAGTTTCCAGGTGGGAAAAGAGCTGAGATCGATGCGGGATCTCACAGACTGTCATGAGGATAGCCAGGGAATTTCACATTGCCAGCTGGGCAATGATATGAGGTTGCTGCAGGATCTCATAGACTGCCAATAGGGCAGTGAAAGTTTTCCAGTTTGCCAGGTGGGAAAGAAAACAAAGATGGAATTAGTTGATTCCATGGACTGCCAAGAGGGCAGCAGAGACATCCCATATTTCCAGGTGGGCAAGGATGAGAAGATGAGTTGGAATTAGCCAGAAGAGCTGACAGAGAAGGTGAGCTCAGAGATGAGTTTGGATCAGCATGTGCAGCTGACAAAGGAGGATTTGAGAAGCCTTATGATGATGGGGGAAATAGAGATATTCCTACCACTTGCCCAGGAGGAGGAAAAAATATGTGTTGCAGGTGCAACAACAACAGAAGGATAGCCAACTGAGACTGTTAAAGAAGGATTGGAGAAAATATCTGAAGCTGCCCAAGAAGGAAAAGAGAATGAGAATTCTGTGGAATGGCTCAATGATTTTGGCCAGGGAGCTGAAAAGAAAGAAGCTGTAGCATTGAAGCTAGTATCAAAGGAATCCAAAAAGTAGGCAGGTAGATTTACCACTCCATGGGAGAGGGAGTTAGAGATGCTCGAGGATTGGCTGAACAATCCAGAGCCAACAAGAGAACTGGCAGAAGTTGAGCTGTCAGAGAATGTGACTGAAAATAAAGTCAGACAGGAAGATACTACAGTGCTAAAGTCTATAGCAGAGTGGCAACTTGAGGCCACAGATGAAGATGAAGAAGGAGGCGTGGGAGATCACAGTGATCTGCCCATGTGCCAAAAAAATTTGCAGCTAAGGAGACTGCAAGAACACGGCTAGCCATTGGAGCAGCTGGATGCAATGATCGAGGATATCAGAAGGATGATGTTGAGGTCAGCAGAAACTGCCAGCAAGGAGCAGCTAAGCATAAAGGAAGAAGCAACAGTAGCAACAGCGCGGAAGTAGCAACAGGGAAATGAAACGGATGAACAACTCTAGAGGATGATTTGGGATCCAGGAGGATTTCAACAACTGAGATGGGAAGCTGATGAGTAGGAGCTCATGAATTTTGCAGTTGAGGAGTATGATGTAGGAGCATCTCTCCACGTCATCCAACCAGCCAGCCAGCCACGTCAACGAATTCGAATCGCGTGATGAAGAGAGGCTCAATCCTCATTTGGAATTTGAATTTAATGTAATTAAATGTTTAAGTTGGTGAGTTGTGAAGTTGTGCCTTTGCATAGGCTATAGATAACATAGTCCTTTAATGTTTGTAAGGCTAAGATCTAGATCCAGATGCTGGACTAGATATCCCATTGAATGTAATTGAATAGGGTAGATAGATTGGAGGGAAGAGCTCGAAGAGCCTCCTCAGGTAAACGAGATTTCATATCTCAATTTGGGAGTAGTTGTAGGGTGTGAGAAGTTGGTAAAAAGAGTTAGTGTGTGATAGTATGAGAGTAGAGATAAGAAGAGAAGGAATCGAGACCTTGTTACAGGTCGTGCTCAGGAACACCATGTAAATACAGGCATTTTCCATTAAATATAAAAAACAATTTTTCCTGCATGGATTCTGTGTTGAATGAATGTCTATGAGTTTTCTTTATATATGTTGTAGATGTATATTGTAGGGTTTCATTTGTAGGAGTGTGTCTGATTTTAGGTGAAGGTCTTTCAGGCTTCATACCAGGAGGGTGTGACATAACGTTGAGGGTTCTGATAGCCGTGCATAGAGGTTACACTTTTGAATTTTGTAGGTTCAGACAAAGACATGCTGCGGCACAAGAACTGGAGTCAACAACCTAGGGGAAGAACTCAAGGTTGATGAACACCTTGGAGGAAAGGATGTGTATGAGAGACACAGTTGCACATAGAAACTCTGCTGTGGGTTCTGTAGAGCTCTGCCAAGTGGGCATTGAGCACAGACACAGGGTGTTGAAGAAGAACTCTGCTGTGAGTTTAGACAGAAGAAACAGGATCATTGAGGATTCTGAGCACTCTACCAAGTGGGCATTGAACAGGTGCAGGGAGATCACAGAGGATAGAACTGCTAAATGGTTTTGGAGAAGATACTCTGCCAGGTAGGCATTGAGACAGTGTGCAGATAGGCATAGAAGAGAAGAAAACTCTTTGATTTATGGAATTTGAAGGAAGAGTCCACTGAGGGATGTTCACAGGGTTACTGAACACCCTGCAGAATCAACAAGAGGTTTCTTGAGTAAAAGGATAGTCAGGAGGGAATTACATTCTCCATCTGTGGGAGAAGGAAGAAGGATAAAATCCCTTAGGAGTCTCAGTGCTTGAGAAGCTCAGAAGAGATAACACTTTGTGTGCGTGAAGACTCTACAGAGGTGCAGAAGTCAAAGAATCCTTTGAGGATTCGGGAGTAAAAGCTCAGGAAGAACAACCTCGTTGAAAAGTGTAGGCGAGGACTCAAATTCATGGAGCTCGTAGAGAAAGGGAGAAAAGGTTGAGGCCTTTGGATTTTGAAGTCCTTCCAAGGCTGGAAAAAAGTGCGCAGAAGCTCAGTGGGAGAAACGCTAGCTGTTGGATCAACCAAAGAGATCTGGACCATTGGAAGGTTTTCACATCTAAGAAGGAGGTTGTAGGAGGAGCGCACAGAAGAGAGGAGATCGTGATTCGTCAAATCTCTCTCAGATACCCGTCAGCTATTGGATCGTCTAGAAACTGCACGAGGTTTAAGCCCTCGTAAGGAGAGGAGAAAAGTC
This sequence comes from Picea mariana, assembly GCA_032191745.1. Classification (NCBI taxonomy): domain Eukaryota; kingdom Viridiplantae; phylum Streptophyta; class Pinopsida; order Pinales; family Pinaceae; genus Picea; species Picea mariana. Next base: position 166,484 of record JASDQU010010278.1, on the reverse strand, counting down.
CCAAAAGGCATTGGTGCATCGGGATATCGACGTTTGGGATATCAAAGTTCTCAAGGTAGAGAAAGTCAAGACATTTCAAGTCCTGAAATAGTGAAAGAATCATAGATGTTGATTTGTGGGAGGACACATGTCACGCGATCATCCATTTCGGAGATTCGGGCACTGAAAATTGCAGAGGTGAAAGTCTCGAAACAAGCATCGGGATATCAAGACTTCAGCGATCGGCATATCGTGAGTCTCAAGGACAGGAGATCGGGAATATCCATGGGAGAAATCCTAGAATTGGTTTGAGCCATCCATTTGTGGGGATACGTGGCAGAGATCGAGAAACCCATTGGTATATCGACTACTAGGGTTTTGAGTTGACAGAGGATTTCTATTATCGGGGTATTGAAAACTCTGAAATCGCGAGATCAAATTTGGATCATCCATATTGAGGAGACATGTGGTGGAGATCTGGATTATTAGGGGAAAGTCCCAGTAGAAAAGTCAAATCGATGCATCGGGGTTCAGCGTTTCACGAATCCTGAGGGAAAGACTTCCAGAGTATTAGAAGTCGTGAAATTGTGAGAAGAAATCAGGACCATCCATCATAGGAGGACACGTGGCCGAGATCGAAGCGATCGGGAAATTTCCCGAAAGGGAGAATCGTCAATTGGGAAATCACTAGTCAGGATATCCAGAATCCCGTGGACACGAGGTTTATGCATTTCAGCATTGCGATGTCCGAAACCCTAATAGGACGTAAGAATGCGGTCACGGGGATAGTGGTCATATGGGCCAGGAGTTTAGCCAGGAGGGATAATGCGTAAAGTGCCGTATCGACAAATTGACTCATCAGAGTTTGGGAGTTTGAGAGGATAGGAATTATCGACATCAAAAAACAAGAAACTCGGAAGCCTGAAAGTGTATTTTCCCTATTGAGGAAAGGGCAGCGGTCGGAGTGCAGAAGGTCGTGAAGAAAGAGTAGGACCCTTGGATTGGGTTTCCATTATAGATTCCAAAAAGGGAATCAAATGAGCCGCTTCGAATTAGAGATACAGAAGGAACGATCCTGTGGGCGGACGTAGCAGAGGTCTGGCATCAAGTGGTATCACAGTTAGAACTCTGTTTGTATATTTCAAGCAGAGGGAGAAGACAAGGGAAGCTAGAGGAGGAAAGCACACTGATACACACATCAAGTGGTATGAGAGCGGGATTTCACCTGCATATTACAGGTGAAGGGAGAAGGTAAAGGAAGAAGACAAAGAACTGAAACTTTGTAAGGACTTGTTTACAGGTAGACAACAATCCCGAAGACAGTCAGCAGGACTGTAGGATGAAGCTAGAAACACTCTTGGTGCAAAGTGACAGCAACAGGTTTGCTAGGAGAGCAGACAGGGACAACCACATAGATACTAAAGGCCGTAGATTTGCTGGAAGAAAGGACCTAGACTTTATGAGTGATGCAGAATGGGATGAAGAGCTCGCTGAGATGAACGCGAGACTCGATGAAATTTCCATTGAGATGCAACAGGATAAGAGGTCGAGATGGATGCGTGAATGGCCCATGAAGAAGGCAAAAGCAAAATGGCCAGTCAAAGAGTTGATGGTTAGAAGACAACATAGGTTGTTAAGAGGATGGTTGAGGTATGCTGAAAACCTCAATGGACCAGAAGAATAAATGGTTCAGATGCATGAGCCAGAGACTGGGAGAGGTCTCAATGATGAAGAGAGTGAATTGGGATCAGCTGAAGATCTCAAGCACTGCCAAGAGGGCAGAGTAGAAATTCCAAGTTTCTAGGTCGGCAAAGAGATGAGATCGTTGCGGGATATCATAGACTATTATGAGGATAGCCAAGGAATTTCACATTGCCAGTTGGGCAATGATATGAGGTCACTACGGGATCTCATAGACTGCCAGGAGGGCAGTGAAAGGTTTCCAGTTTTCCAGGTGGGCAAGAAAATAGAGATGGAATTAGTTGATTCCATGGACTGCTAGGAGGGCAGCAGAAACATCCCATATTTTCAGGTGGGCAAGGATGAGCAGATGAGTTGGAATCAGCCAGAAGAGATGACAGAGAAGGTGAGATTAGAGATGAGTTTGGATCAACATGTGTAGCTGACAAAGGAGGATTTGAGAAGCCTTATGATGATTGGGGGAATACATATATTCCTACCACTTGACGAGGAGGAGGCACAAATCTGTGTTGTAGGTGCAACAACAACAGAAGGACAGCCAGCTGAGATTGTCAAAGAAGGATTGGATTAAATATCTAAAGCTGCCCAAGAAGGAAAAGAGAATGAGAATTCTGAGGAATGGCTTAATGATTTCAGCCAGGGAGCTGAAAAGAAAGAAGTTGTAGCACTGAAGCTAGCAGCGAAGGAAGCCAAAAAGAAAGCAGGTAGATTTACCACTCCATGGGAGAGGGAGCTAGAGATGCTGGAGGATTGGCTGAACAATCCAGAGCCAGCAAGAGAACTGGCAGAAGTTGAGCTGTCAGAGAAGGTGACTGAATAAAAATTCATTCAGAAAGAGACTGCAGAGCTGAAGTCTACAGCAGAGTGGCAACTTTAGGCCACATATGAAGATGAAGAAGGAGGCATGGGAGATCACAGTGATCTTCCCATGTGCCAAAAAAATTTGCAGCTGAGGAGACTACAAGAACAGGGCTAGCCATTGAAGAAGTTGGATGCAGTGATCGAGGAGATCAGAGGGATGATGTTGAGGTCAACAGAAACTACCAGCAAGGAGCAGCTGAGCAGAAAGGAATAAGCAGCAGTAGCAGCAGCGTGGAAGCAGCAGCAACAGTAGCAGGGAAATGGAGCGGATGAACAGCTCCAGAGGATGATTTTGGATCCAAGAGGATTTCAACAGCTGAGATGGGAAGCTCATGAGCAGGAGCTCATGACTTTTGTAGCTGAGGAGTATGATGCAGGAGCATCTCTCCACGTCAGCCAACCAGCTAGCCAGCCATGTTAGTGAATTCAAATCGCGTGATGAAGAGAGGCTCAGTCCTCATTTGGAATTTGAATTTAATGTAATTAAATGTTTAAGCTGGTGAGCTATGAAGTCGTGCCTTTGCGCAAGCTATAGATAAGATAGTCCTTTAATGTTTCTAAGGATAATATCTAGATCCAGATGCTGGACTAGACAACCCATTCAATTTAATTGAATAGGGTAGGTAGATTGGAGGGAAGAGCTCAAAGAGCCTACTCAAGTAATAGAGATTTTGTATCTCATTTTGGGACTAGTTGTATGGTGTGAGAAGTTGGAGAGGAGAGTTAGTGTGTGATAGTATGAGAGTAGAGAGAAGAAGAGAAGGATTCAAGACCTTGTTATAGGCCGTGCTCAGGAACTTCTTGTAAATACAGGCATTTGTCATTTAATATAAACAACAGTTTTTCCTGCATGGATTCTGTGTTGAATGAATGTCTGTGAGTTTTCTTTATATATGTTGTAGATGTATGCTGTAGGGTTTCATTTATAGGAGTGTGTCTGATTTCAGGTGAAGGTCTTTGGGGCTTCATACCAGGAGGGTGTGATAGAACGCTGTAGGTTCTTATATCCNATTCTGCGGGTTCAGACAAAGACGTGCTGCGGCACAAGAACTGGAGTCAACAACTTAGGGGGATACCTCAACGTTGTTGAACACCTTGGAGGCAAGGCTGTGTATGAGAGACACAGTTGCAGACATAAACTTTACTATGAGTTTTGTAGAGCTCTGTCAAGTGGGCATTGAGCACAGGCATAGGGTGCTGAAGAAGAACTCTGCTATGAGTTCAGACAAGAAAAAACAGAATCATTAAGGATTTTGAGCACTCTGCCAAGTGGGCATTGAGCAGGTGAAAGGAGTGCACAGAGGATAGAACTGCTGAACATTCTGGGAGAAGACATTCTGCCAGGCAGGCATTGAGATAGTGTGCAGATAGGTATAGAAGAGAAGAGAACTCTTTGAGTTCTGGAATTTGAAGGAAGAGGCCATTGAGGGATCTTCACAGGGTTATTGAACACCTTGCAGACTCAGAAAGAGGTTGCTTGAGTAAAAGGATAGCCAGGAGGGAATTACATTTTCCATCTGTGGGATAAGGAAGAAGGATAAAATCCCTTAGGGGTTTGAGTGCTTGAGAAGATCAGGAGAGATAACACTTTGTGTGTGTGAAGACTCTACAGAGGTGCAGAAGTCAAAGAATCCTTTGAGGATTCGGGAGTAAAAGCTCAGGAAGAACAGCGCCATCGAAGAGAGTAGGCGAGGACTCAAATTCATGGAGCTCGCAGAGAAAGGGAGCAAAGGTTGAGGCCTTTGGCTTTTGAAGTCCTTCCAAGGCTGGAAGAAAGTGCGCAAAAGCTCAAGGGGAGCAATGCCAGCCATTGGATCAACTGAGGAGATCTGGACCGTTGGAAGGTTTTCATGTCCAGGAAGGAGGCTGTAGGAGGAGCGCACAGAAGAATGGATATCGTGAGTCGTCGGATCTCTCTCAGATACCCGTCAGCCATTGGATCGTCTAGAAACTGCACGAGGTTTAAGCCCTTGTAAGGAGAGGAGAAAATTCCTAAAAGGCATCGGTGCATCGGGATATCGGCATTTGGGATATCAAAGTTCTTGAGGTTGATAAATTTGGGACATCTCAAGTCCCAAAATAGTGAAAGAATCACAACCGTTGATTTGTGGGAGGACGCATGTCATGCGATCATCCATTTCGGAGATCCAAGCACTGAAACTCGGAGAGGTGAAAGTCCCGAAATAGGCGTCGGGATATCGGGACTTCAGTGATCGACATATCGAGAGTCTCGAGGATAAGAGATCAGGAATCTCCATGTGAGAAATCCCGAAATCGGTTTGAGCCGTCCGTTTGTGGGGATACGTGGCAGAGATTGAGTGACCCATCGATATATCGGCTACCGGGGTTTTGAGTTGACAGATGATTTCTGTCATCGGGGTATCGAAAACTCAAAAATCGCGAGATCGGATCTAGATCGTCTATATTGAGGAGACACGTGGTGGAGATCCATATTATCAAGGGAAAGTCCCGATAGAAAAGTCAAATCGGTGCATCGGGGTTCGGCGTTTCACGAATCCTGAGGGCAAGACTTCCAGAGTATTAGAAGTCCCGAAATTGCGAGAAGCAATTAGGACCGTCCATCATAGGAGCACGCGTGGTCGAGATTGAAGCGATCAGGAAATTTCCCGAAAGGGAGAGTCGTCAGTCGAGAAATCACGAGTCGGGATATCGGGAATCCTGTGGACACGAGGTTTATGCATTTCGGCATTGCGATGTCCGAAACCCCGATAGGAGGTAAGACTGCGGTCACGGGGATAGTGGTCATATGGGCCAGGAGTTCAGCCTGGAGGGCTAACGCATAAAGCGCCATATCAGCGAATTGACTCATCGGAGTTCAAGAGTTCGAGAGGACTAGAACTCTCGACATCAGAAAACAAGAAACCCCGAAGCTTGAAAGTATATTTTCCCTGTTGAGGAAAGGGCAACGGTTGGAGTGCAGAAGGCCATGAAGAAAGAGTAGGACCTCTGGATCAGGCTTCCATTAGAGATTCCAAAAAGAGAATCAAATGAGCCGCTTCGAATCAGGGAGACAGAAGGAATGATCCTGTGGGAGGACGTAGCAGACGTCTGTCATCACAAATTGTTACACATTATTTTAGTCACCCTCATGATGTTTCTACAACATGTGTTCAGGCTTCCAAAAGAACCTTTCTTCATGAGAAAAGTGACTAGCTCCCTCTTCTACAAAACTTGTTTTTAGAAGGATGTCATAGGCTAACATAAGACACAATGCGGAAATGCCTGATTTCCATAGGGTGTCCTAAACATAGCTTGTGGATTTTCTGTAGGATGAATTATAGCCAGGGTGCGACGGTGTTGAAATACTGAGAAAATGGTCGAAGTTCATGAAATTTCTAGAAGGGATATTGTAGAATATGAGGTGGCATCCATATGGTTTGGATCCTACTCACTTCTCTGATTTGGTGGCATCATCCTAATATCTTTAACCATCTCTCTTTATCCTATATAATGATGTATTTCTCATGAAAAATGTTAAGCAAGAAAGAAAGCAAGGAATTAATGAAGGAATAGGCTAAGAATTGTGTGAGGGATTCTATCTCAATTGATGCTTTAGGTTTTCATTTTCCCATCAAGTTATTGTGGATCCTATTCATGCAAGTTTGGAGCAAGTGTGTGTGTTGGGGGAAAGGGCCACTGAAAGGGAACCTAGCAACATCAAGGTTGTTTGGTTGTATCTTCCACTTTGACTTAATATAATATAGTAGTATGTTTATTTCCCATAAAATCATTCTCATTTTATTACATGACTCCTTGATCACATGTATAAGTTTTCATTGAACATACTATCATTTCTTTCACTTTGGTTGGTTTGTTTTTTATTGCAGGAACAATAGCACAAGAGCACTGGAGTGAACCAGGGACAACAAAGACATAAGGAAGTGATATTCAAAGGTATGTCATTCATCTCTCATATGATGGTAAATTCAATGATTAAATATTAGGTAAAGCACCATGTCCTGTCTTGTTTTGTTCTAGATCTAGGTGGATCTAGGGAGATTAGTTTATGTTTGCCTTCATTGCTTTATCCAACAACACAACTAGTACAAGATGTTTGATTCCTTCATGATGAGAATTTTTTTACAATAAGTGAGTATAACTATGGTGTTTATGGTATATTCATTATCTTGGTCTTATATGTTATGCTTGTTGCAAGCATAGACATGGTTGAGATCAAAACGTTGGATCAGTTGGTTAGGACATTTGTTATGAAGGATCTGAGAGTAGCAAAATAAATCTTGGGAATGGAAATAAATAGAGATAGGAAATATGGTAAGATTGGTTATCACAACAAAAGCATGTGGTGAAGATAATCAGGAAATTCAATATGGATAATGTGAAACTGGTAAAATCCCTTTGGATTTCCATTGTAAATTCTCTTCAGGTTTTTGTCCTAATTGAAGAAGAAGAAAAGGGTTATATGTCTTGAGTATTATATTCTAGTAGGAATTTTGATGATTGCGATGGAGAAATGGTCAACATTTCACATGAATTTGGTGGCATCAGTAGAAACATGGGAAAACTGGGTCAAGAGCATGGAAATCGGTGCTTCAAACATAGAAGAACAAGTATCAAATACAATGGTTGCATTTATTTGGTCTATAGCTATGATTCATGATATTTGGACAAGTGCATTGGTTTATTAGACAACTTACTGATGGAGATAGAATGGTCCATACTGGAGTGAATCGTGTAGGCATATTCACGTAATGGTATTGTTAGAGAATTTGCGAAGCTATGATGGTGTCTGTATTCTCTTGTAGGAAAGGTGATGGATGAATTAATTAAGGTCATGATGTATGAGGTAAATTGTTTTCAAGGTGGATATAGTTGGAAACATGCCAACAAATTTCCTCATGTGTTCACATACAAATGCACATGCGAATGCATGCAATCTATTTATGTATTGTTCTTGTAACTATGTGATCTATTCATGATCATTCTGTGTAACATAGTGATAGATTTTATATATACGAGCATACCCATAGAGGTAGAGGAAAATGTGAGTGAAAGAGATTACACTGTGTGAGGAGAGGATGGTTGCATGCCCAGGTTGGCTATTGTAATTCTCCCTTGAATAGAAGAAGACCGATAATCATTGCCTGTGGTTTTTTCCCAATTTGGGTTTCCGCATAAATCACTGTGTCAAGTGTATGATTGATGTGCTTATTTTTATGCATGTTTGATATTGATTAGTTTATGCTCTGTAGCAATATTTTTTTTTTCTTCTGCTTCCCAACA
>JASDQU010010278.1:145049-158631 GCA_032191745.1 Picea mariana | reverse complement strand
GATATAATTAATGTAAGAGGGATTCTTAGAAGGTTCTACTTCTAGAAGATTCCTCCTCTAGAATGTTCTTAGGAGATGATAGCACTATATAAAGGGGTTCAAGCAATGTAATGAGATATGAAGAGAAATATTGTATTGTGGAGCGGTAGCTCAATAGGAGGATGCCCCCTCGAAGAGGCAAGTGAACAGGAGAGGATCCATTGTACGGTGTTGCCCTACCTCAAGGGTTTGATATAATAAAGTTGTGGTTTTCTATATAGTTTCATATATCTTGTGTGGTGATTGTATTCAGATATCTTTGGATCTATTGTGATATTTTGTATTCAGGTATTTGGTTATTAACAATTAATGAAGGAATAGGCTGAGAATTGTGTGAGGGATTCTATCTCAATTGATGCTTTAGGTTTTCATTTTCCCATCAAGTTATTGTGGATCCTATTCATGCAAGTTTGGAGCAAGTGTGTGTGTTGGGGAAAAGGGCCACCAAAAGGGAACCTAGCAACATCAAGGTTGTTTGGTTGTATCTTCCACTTTGACTCAATATAATATAGTAGCATGTTTATTTCCCATAAAATCATTCTCATTTTATTACATGACTCCTTGATCACATGTATAAGTTTTCATTGAGCATACTATCGTTTCTTTCACTTTGGTTGGTTTGTCCTTCATTGCAGGAACAATAGCACAAGAGAACTGGAGCAAACCAGGGACAACAAAGACATAAGGAAGTGATATTCAAAGGTATTCCATTCATCTCTCATATGATGGTAAATTCAATGATTAAATATTAGGGAAAGCACCAAGTCCTGTCTTGTTTTGTTCTAGATCTAGGTGGATCTAGGGAGATTAGTTTATGTTTGCCTTCACTGATTTATCCAACAACACAACTAGTACAAGATGTTTGATTCCTTCATGATGATTTTTTTTTTACAAGAAGTGAGTATAACCATTGTGTTTATGGTATATTCATTATCTTGGTCTTATATGTTATGCTTGTTGCAAGCACAGACATGGTTGAGATCAAAACGTTGGCTCAGTTGGTTAGGACATTTGTTATGAAGGATCTGAGACTAGAAAAATAAATCTTGGGAATGGAAATAAACATAGATAGGAAATATGGTAAGATTGGTTATCACAACAGAAGTATGTGGTGAAGATAATAAGGAAATTCAGTATGGATAATGTGAAACTGGTAAAATCCATTTGGATTTCCATTGTAAATTCTCTTCAGGTTTTTGTCCTAATTGAAGAAGAAGAAAAGGGTTATATGTCTTGAGTATTATATGGTTGTAGGAAGTTTGATGATTGCGATGGAGAAATGGTCAACATTTCACATGCATTTGGTGGTGTCAGTAGACACATGGGAAAATTGGGTCAAGAGCATGGAAATGGGTGCTTCAAACACAGAAGAACAAGTATCAAATACAATGGTTGCATTTATTTGGTCTATAGCTATGATTCATGAGATTTGGACAAGTGCATTGGTTTATTAGACAATTTACTGATGGAGATAGAATGGTCCATACTAGAGTGAATCGTGCAGGCATGTTCACGTAATGGTATTGTTAGAGAATTTGTGGAGCTGTGATGGTGTCTGTATTCTCTTGTAGGAAAGGTGATGGATGAATTAATTAAGGGCATGATGTATGAGGTAAATTGTTTTTAAGGTGGAGATAGTTGGAAACATGCCAACAAATTTCCTCATGCGTTCGCATGCAAATGCACATGCGAATGCATGCAATCTATTTATGTATTGTTCTTGTAACTATGTGATCTATTCATGATTAGTATGTGTAACATAGTGATAGATGTTATATATATGAGCATACCCATAGAGGTAGAGGACAATGCGAGTGAAAGAGAGTACATTGTGTGAGGAGAGGATGGTTGCATGCCCAGGTTGGCTATTGTAATTCTCCCTTGAATAGAAGAAGACCAATAATCATTGCCTGTGGTTTTTTTCTAATTTGGGTTTCCACATAAATCACTGTGTCAAGTGTATGATTGATGTGCTTCTTTTTATGCATGCTTGATCTTGTTTAGTTTATGCTCTGTAGTAATATTTTTTTTTTCTTCCGCTTCCCAACAAGTGGTATTAGAGTAGGTTGAGTAGGTTTCGTGGGTGATCCAAGGAAAGAAGGCGTGATTGAGTGAGAAGCAGGTCATCAGAACTCCCCAAACAATGTTATAGGTGCGTCGACACTCTCACACTTAATAAATACTAATTTTCGGAAAATCAACGCACATAGTTTGTGCACCACAAAGTGCCGACAAATCGATGGTTCCCCGTCCACACATAATGAGAGTTGATTTCAACACTATTGCTCCCTTTCCACCCATAGAGGAGTGTCAATATTTAAGAATTTTTTTTGCATGGTTTAAAAAGTATTTGAATTGGTATAAAATTTGTGGAGGATCGACTTTATAATATTTTATAAAGGTGGATGACGTCACGTAAATATTATGGAGAATAGTGGATGTTTAAAAAATGGAGGTGCTTTTTAATGTGAGATATAATATAATAAAGGGTGAGGTGGATATATTTGTTTTAGAAGTGGACCTTTTTTAAGGTTTTTAAAATATATTTTATATATATATTGGATTAAACCTTTTTTCCAACTTGTTGCTTCATTATAAGAGCCTAGTTTATTAGAAGTTGTGATTTTTTTTTGGGCGGTGTGTGCTAATGGAAAAAGTGTAGAGTCCTAAGTTTGAGGTGGAGAAATTAAGTGGTAAGAATAGCTTTGTGCTATGGAAACTCAATATGCGATATTTTCTTTTGCAAAAAGGATTGCAAAAGGACTTGTATGGAAAGTCAAAGAAATCGACAAGCATGACAGACGAGGACTGGAAGGATCTGGATGCAAGAGCCCTCAATACTATTCATTTGTGTCTGGAAGATGAGGTGTTTCTTAACATTGTTTAAGAGATGACAACAACAGGTTTGTGGACCAAACTGGAGAGTCTTTATATGACAAAGAACTTGTCAAACATAATCTTCTTAACGAGGCAATTGTACAGCTTGCGGGTGAAATAAAGTACAAAACTTACTAATCACTTGAATGTCTTCAATACTCTGATCTATCAATTAACTAATATGGAGGTAAAGTTGAAATATGAGGAGNATAACAGATTTCATTGCATATGAGATTGTTTTTGTAGCTTTGTTTTCTGAGGAGATAAGGAAAACATCCGGTAAAGAAACCTCAACAACAAAGGCAATGGTGTTCAAAGGTATATCTATAGAAGGAGGGAAATATCAAAATGTTACAGGAAGGTATAAGTCAAAAGATAGTAAGTTTAAGGCAAAATGTTGGTTGTGTGGCAAATATGGGCATCTCAAGAAGGAATTTTGGAAAAGATAACAAGCATCCAAAGAGGATTCCACAATAGAAGCAAATTCAACTACATGTATGGTTGATGAATTTTTGTCTGTTTGTTGTGTGTCACCACCTGTGTTACTATAGAAGGTGTAGGGAGATGATGTTTGAGTCACCGTGAAATAATAAAAAATAAAATATGTATTTACTTTGAAGTTGTAGAAATTATTGATTGCATGTAAATGGGCATATGTTTGTAAGACCTAGATAGGCATGGATGCCCTTGGTTTATCATTTCAACTATGAAGAGTCTAGAGATATATTTAGGTAGATTGAATATCTAGGGGGGCATGTATGTTGGGGTATCCTTAACACAGTGAAAGTGTTAATGAGTTAAATATGTTTTTAGGTCAAAGAAGGTGGTTTTTCGGGTCCATGTTTTTGGGGTATCCCGCAGTATTGTTTCCATGAATTGTATGTAATGAAGCCTATAAAGGGTTTGGTGAACTCCATTGTAAATGGGCCTGGAGGTAAGTGGTGAAGACTTGGTTGGTTTGGCCGGATTTGGTCAATGTTGTTCGAATGCAAAGTTCGAGGTGGAGCAATGTGTTCAGTTTAAAAAGTTGGGCCTGTAGAAAGGTTGATGTGTTGGTAGGTCAATCAAGTGTTTGATAATATATGATGAAGGTAAGTTCATATCCATGGAAATTGGAAAGTATTTCAAGGAAGTTGAGATCAAATAGGCATGTTCAGTAATGCCAAGTTGCAACAAGAGTTGTGGACAAAAGAGATTGTGCTATGTGGTAAATCAGTCACCATCAATTGCAAAAGAGAAGAAGATTCAGGAAGAGGTATGAAGATGTCATCTCGTAATTACTCAAATATGAAATTATTCGGCTGTGATGCTTATGGTTTTTTATCATCTTTCTAAGTAGGACCCAGATCAAACAAGTAGATCTTTGATATGGTGATGATGTTATGGGGTGCATAATGTGGGATCCTACTATTGAGAGAATCATCATGGACATAGATGCAGTGTTTGATGAATCTCCTTTTATAAAGAGATTTATATGGAACAAACAGAATGGTTAGTTGAGAATTGCAATAGAAGATTTGTTTGCAAACTCAAAATTCATTGTATGGCCTCAAGCATGCTAGGCAAATGGTACAAGATGTTTGATTTCTTCATGGTGAGTGAAATTTTACAAGAAGTGAGTATAACCATTGTGCTTATGGTATATTCATTATCTTGGTATTATATGTTATGCTTGTTGCATGCACATGAATGGTTGAGATCAACAGGTTGGCTTAGTTGGTTAGGACATTTTTTATGAAGGATGTGGGAGTAGCAAAATAAATCTTGGGCATGGAAATACACAGAGACATGAAATATGGTAAGCTTGGTTATCACAATAGAAGTATGTGGTGAAGATACTCAGGAAATTAAATATGACTAATGTGAAACTGGTTAAATCCCTTTGGCTTTCCATTGGAAATTCTCTTCAGGTTTATGTCCTAATTGATGAAGAAGAAAAGGGTTATATGTGTCGAGTATTATATGCTAGTAGGAAGTTTGATGATTGTGATGGAGAAATGGTCAGAATTTCACATACAGCTGGTGGTGTCAGTAGGCACATGGAAAAACCGGGTCAAGAGCATGGAAATGGGTGCTTCAAACACAAAATCACAAGTATTGCCTACAATGGTTGCAGTGATTTGGTCTCTGGTTATGATTCATGAGATTTGGACAAGTGCATTGGTTTATTAGACAGGCTAGTGATGGAGATAGAATGGTCTATAATGGATTGAATTATGCAGGCAAGTTCATGTAAAGATATTGTTAGAGAAATTTCGGAGCTATGATGGTGTTTGGATTCTCTTGTAGGAAAGGTGATGGATGAATTAATTAAGGGCATGTTGTATCACGCAAATTGTTTTTGTTGGGTATGTGTTATATTCTTTGCATGTGTGTGTGTCGGCGCATCAGATTCAACAACTGTGTCTGATGATCCCTCATAGTAGTGGAAGTTGTGTCATGTGTTCCAGGCACTTTCCTAAGGGGGTCCCAGTGGGGGGCAGGTATGCACCTCCCTCGTTATGCCCAACACCCCGAATTTTTTTGGGGGCGGTTTTTGCTATTTTTTGCGGTTTTCTAAATTAATCCCAGATTAAGGGATTAGGGTTTTGGTATCTACAAAATACCTTAAAACATTGTATATATTGTATGGTGAATGGTGAAATTCGAGATAATGAATATAAGAAAGGTTTTACCGGTTGAGGGTTTCCGATATAAAATCTCTATGTACTCTGTGTATGAGCCATTGATTAAATTCTATTTTGCTTAAGAATCTATATGCATTGCATTACTTCACAGGTTTAAAACTTACAATTTTCAAGGTGGAGATTGTTGGAAACATGCCAACAAATTTCCTCGTGCACTCACATGCAAATGCACATGCACATGGGCATGCATGCAATCTATTTATGTATTGTTTGTGTAACTACGTGATCTATCCATGATCAATATGTGTAACTTAGTGATAAATGTTATATATACGAGCATACCTATAGAGGTAGAGTAAAATGCGAGTGCAAGCGAGTACATTATGTGAGGAGAGGATGGTTGTATGTCTGGGTTGGATATTGTAATTATCCCTTGAATATAAAAAGATTGATAATCATTGCTCGTGGTTTTATCCCAATTTGGGTTTCCACATAAATGTGTTTGGTTTTATGCGTGTTTGATCTTGCTCAATTTATTCTCTGTAAGAATAGATTTGTTTTGATTTTTTTGCCCAAGAAGTGGCATCAAAGTAGGTTGAGTAGGTGTCATGGGTGAGCTAAGGCAAGAAGGCATGATTGAGTGAGTAGAAGGTCATCGACACTCCCCAAATAGTGTTATAAGCCCGTCGATGCTCTCACACTTAAGAAATACTGATTTTCAGAAAATTAGCGCACACAGTTTGTGCACCATAGAGCACCGACAAATTGATGCTTCCCAATCCACACATAAGGAGCATTGATTTCAACACTAGCGATCCATTTTCACCCATAGAGGAGTGTCGATATTTAAGATTTTTTTTTTTTTGCATGGTTTAAAAAGTATTCGTTGTGGTATAATATTTGTGGAGGATCGACTTTATAATATTTTATAAAGGTGGATGAGGTCACGTAAATATTATCAAGAATAGTGGATGTTTAGAAAGTGGAGGTGTGTTTTAATGTGAGATATAATATAATAAAGGGAGAGGTGGATGATATTTTTTAATAAGTGTATTTTTTTAAGGTTTTTTTAATATATATTATATATGTATATATATTGTATTAAAGTTTAAATTTCCAACTTGTTTTTTCATTATAAGAGCCTAGTTTATAGGAAGTTGTGATTTTTTTTTGGGCAGTGTGTGATAATGTCGAAACTACACAGTTCTAAGTTTGAGGTAAATAAATTCAGTGGTAAGAATAACTTTGCGCTATGAAAACTCAAAATGCGGGATTTTCTTTTGTAACAAGGATTGCAAACGACCTTGGTTGGAGAGTCAAAGTAATCGGCAAGCATGACAAACGAGGACTGGATGCAAGAGCCCTCAATACTATTTTTTGGTGTTTGGCAGATGAGGTGTTGTTTAACATTGTTGAAGAGACGACAACAACAGGTTTGTGGACCAAACTCGAGACTCTATATATTTCAAAGAAATTGTCAAACATAATCTTCTTAAAGAGGCAGTTGTACATCTTGCAGATAAAAGAAGGTATGTAAATTAATGATCACTTGAATGTCTTCAATACTATGATATGCTAATTAATTAATATGGAAGTAAAGTTCAAAGATGAGGACAAGGCGGTTATGCTAATGTGTTTGTTTCTTGATTCTTGGGATCCTCTGGTCACAACTGTGTGGTTGAACACAACATATGTCATTTCATATGAAACTATTGTGGGAGCTTTGTTGTATGAGGAGATAAGGAAAACATCCGGTAAAGAAACATCAATAGCAAAAGCAATGATGGTCAGAGGCCAATCTACAGAAGGAGGGAAAGATAAAAAAGTTATAGCCAAGTCTTAGTCAAAAGACAATAAGGCTAAGGAAAAATGTTGGTTTTGTGGAAAATCTAGGCATCTCAAGAGGGATTGTTGGAAAAGACAACCAGCATCCAAAGAGGAATCCACAATAGAAGCAAATCCAACTAAATGTATGGTTGATGAAGTTTTTTTTCTGTTGTGTTTCACCAACTTTGTTCCCATAGAAGGTGCAGGGAGGTGATGGTTGTGTCACCGTGAAATAATAATAATAATAAATTTTGTTTACTTCAAGTTGTATAAATTATTGATTGCATGTAAATGGGCATATTTCTATAAGACCTGGATAGGCATGAGTACCCTTGGTTTATCAGGTCACCTATGAATATTCTAGACATGCATTTAGGTATATTTAATATGTGGGGGGGCATGTATGTTGGGGTAGCCTTAACTCGATGAAAGAGTTA
Organism: Picea mariana; assembly: GCA_032191745.1. NCBI lineage: Eukaryota > Viridiplantae > Streptophyta > Pinopsida > Pinales > Pinaceae > Picea > Picea mariana. Next base: position 150,824 of record JASDQU010010278.1, on the reverse strand, counting down.
ATGAGTTAAATATGTTTTTAGGTCAAAGCAGGTGTTTTTTCGGGTCCATGTTTTTTGGGTATCCTGTGGTATTGTGTCCATGATGCGCATGTAATGAAGCGTATAAAAGTCTTGGTGAACTCCATTGTAAATGGACCTCGAGGTAAGTGGTGAAGTCTTACTTGGCCGATTTGGCTTGATTTGGTCAGAGTTGTTTGAATGCAAAGTTCAAGGTGGAGTAGTGTGTCTAGTTTAGAAAGGTGGGTATGCAGAAAGGTTGATGTTTTGGCAGGTCAATCAAGTGTTTGAGAATATACGATGAAGGTAAGTTCATATCCATGGAACTTTGAAAGTATTGCAAGGAATTTGGGATTGAATAGGCATTTTCAATAATGGAAAGAAGAGGTTGTGCTATCTAGTANAATTACTCAAATGTGAAATTATTCGGTTGTGATGTTTCTAGTTTTTTACCATCTTTATAAGTAGGACCCATATCAAACAGGTAGATCTTTGATATGGTGATGATGTTAAGGGGTACATACTATGGGATCCTACTACCCACATAATCATCATGGACAAAGATGCAGTGTTTTATGAATCTCCTTTTATAAGGATATGTATATGGAACAACTAGAATGTTTATCTTAGAATCGCAACATGAGATTTGTTTCAAACTCAAAAATTATTGTATGGACTAAAGCATGCTAGGAAAATGGTAATATATGTTTGATTCCTTCACGGTGAGCCAAATTTTACAAGCTATTGTGTTTATGGTATATTCATTATTTTTTTGTTATTAGTTATGCTTGGTGCAATAAGAGACATAGTTGAGATCAACAGGTTGGCTCAGTTGGTTAGGATGTTTGTTATGAACGATCTAGGAGAATCAAAATAAATCTTCGGCATGAAAATACATAGAGACAGAAAATATGGTAATATTGGTTATCACAAAGAAGTATGTGGTGAACATTATCAGAAAATTCAATATGAATAATGTGAAACTCGTAAAATCCCTTTGGCTTTCCATTTTAAATTCTCTTTAGGTTTATGTCCTAATTGATGAAGAAGAAAAGGGTTATATGTCTTGAGTATTATATGTTAGTAGGAAGTTTGATGATTGCGATGGAGAAATGGTAAGTATTTCACATGGAGTTGGTGGTGTTAGTAGACACATGGAAAACTGGGTCAAGAGCATGGAAATGGGTGCTTCAAACACATAAGCACAAGTATCGCCTACAATGATTGCATTGATTTGGTTTGTGGTTATGATTCATGAGATTTGGATAGGTGCATTGGTTTATTAGACAATTTACTGATGGAGATAGAATGGTCCATACTGGAGGAAATCGTGAAGACATGTTCACTTAACAATATTGTTAGAGAAGTTGCGGAGCTGTGATGGTATTTGGCTTCTCTTGCAGGAAATGTGATGGATTCTTTAATTAAGGGAATGATGTTTCAGGTAAATTGTTGTTAAAGTGTATATTGTTGGAAACATGTCAATGAATTTCCTCATGCGTTCACATGTATATGCACTTGCACATGCACATGCATATGCATGCAATCTTTTTATGTATTGTTCGTGTAACTATGTGATCTATTCATGATTAGTCTGTGTAAATGAGTGATAGATGTTATGTATGCGAGCATAGCCATAGAGGTAGAGGAAAATGCGGGTGCAATCGAGTACATTGTGTGAGAAGAAGATGGCTATTGTAATTCTCCCTTGAATAGAAGAAAACCGATAATCATTTCCTGTTTTTTTTTTTCCGATTTAGACTTCGAGATAAATCATTATGTCAAGTGTATGATTAATGTGCTTAGTTTTATGCATGTTTTATATTTCTTAGTTTATGATCTATAGGAATAGATTTGTTTTATTTTTGTTTGCCCAACAAATGGTATCAGAGCAGGTTGAGTAGACACTCTTACACTTATGAAATATTTATTTCCAAAAAATCGGTGCACACATTTTGTTCACCACATAGCACTGAGAAATCAACTCTTGCTCATATACACATAAGGAACGTTGATTTCAACACTAGTGCTCCCTTTCCACCCATAGAGGAGCATCCATATTTAAGAAAAAAAAAATTGCATGGTTTAAAAAGTATTCGACTTGGTATAAACTTTGTGGAGGATCGACTTTATAATATTTTATAAAGGTGGATGAGATCACGTAAATATTATGAAGAATAGTGGATGGTTAAAAAGTGGAGGTGTGTTTTAATGTGAGATATAATATAATAGAGGGTGAGGTGGATACCTTTGTTTAAGAAGTGGAATTTTTTAAGGTTTTTAAAAAACATTATATGCATATTTAGGATTAAAGCTTTTTTCCAACTTGTTTCTTCATTATAAGAACCTGGTTTATTAGAAGATGTGATTTTGGGCGGTGTGTGCTAATGGTGAAAGTGCAGAGTTCTAAGTTTGAGGTGGAGAAATTCAGCGGTAAGAACAACTTTGCGCTATGGAAATTCAAGATGCAGGATTTTCTTTTGCAACAAGGATTGCAGAAGGCCTTGGCTGGAAAGTCAAAGAAACCGACAAGCATGACAGACAACATCGTTGAAGAGACAACAACTACAAGTTTGTGGACCAAACTGGATATTCTATATATGACAAAGAACTTTTCAAACATAATCTTCTTAAATAGGTAGTTGTACAACTTGTAGATGAAAGAAGATACAAAAATTACTCATCACTTGAATGTCTTCAATACTCTGATATGTCAATTAACTAATATGGAAGTAAAGTTCAAATATGAGGACAAGGTGGTTAAGCTACTATGCATTCATTTCCTGAGTCTTGGGATCATCTCATGTGTGGTTTAACACAACATATGTATTAGCTTTGTTGTTCGAGGAGATAGTACGACCTTGCTGAAATCAACACCTTGAAATCCGTGCCAAATAAGGTTATTGTACCTTGCCTCGAGTATGGTCAACCTCCAATAGAAAACTCTTCAAATGTTGCCTTGAAAATCATGCACACTCTAGCCTCGATTCCTCAAATTTGATGTTTATTTGTACAAAACAACAATTGAGAAAAAAAAATTTCTTCCAGGAAAATGTGCCCAAGATCTCTTGGGAAATGTGTCCTCCTTGATGCCCTCTTTCCTCTCTCAAGCGTACTCAGAAATCTCTCTCAATCTCTTTATCTTTGTGTCTTGCACACTACCCAATGCATTCTCTTATAATATGAAAGTGACCATTCACCTTCTCCAACCCTAGATATAATGGACACTATCTAATCTTTCCTTTACAAGAACAAGGGTCATGGTTCATTTCGTCCAAAATAAATCACTTAAAATATTAAAGTACATTTTCACTTTATAACATAAGTGCACTTTATGAAATAAAGTCACTTTAATATTAGAAGGTACACTTCATTAAAAAGTCAATTTAATAAAAGAACCACTTTATCACAACTTTATAAAAACTCATTACAAATTCAAGTGTCTAGTAGTGTAGGTACAAAGTAACTTATGCATACAAGAAACATATGCAAACAGTTATTTCCTATGCAAGAGGGTATAATGTCAGTTGTGTATTTGGTGTGGATGTTAGGAATGTAACCTTTTATTCTTATTGAATAAGACAGCAAGAGAGAAAAATGATGAAAGGGATGTTGGTTTCTCTAGGTTAAGGTTAAGGGTTCCAAGGTGAAATCCGAGTGTACTGTGTGATTTCTTGTGTCATTTACGTTCTTGATTAAATTCTTCTTCTTTTTTGCTAGGATTAGTGCAAAATTTCCCTGCATTTCATAAAAGATACCCCTCGGAGGTAAGATGCACTTCAACTTACTTCTTTGCTCTTTAAGAACCCTGAGATTCCTCACTTAAGGAATGTGGACATACCACATTTTTTTTTTGATAAAATGAGATGAAAACCTATTTTTGACATAAACTGCAAATAGAATTGCATCATCCCAAAACATTAATTTAACATTCTTGAAAAATATCATGTTACCGAAGGTAACTTTCAAATTCGTTATATGTATATTCTCTTCCATTATCAGTGTGAAGAGTCAATATGAGACTTAGCTTCATTTTGAATCCATACATGAAAAATTTTAAACATTTCAAAAGATTGAGTTTTATCTTTTAGCAAGTATGCCCAACACATCATATTATACTCACCAACAAAAGAAATTATATATTTATTTCCATTTGTTGAAGCCATAGTGTCATTATTATTCAAATCTAGGTTGAAAAGCTTCAACATTAGTTGTATGAAGCTCAAAATGTGTGTCATACAATTCATTCAATCTCTTCAAGACACCTTAGGAATCACTAATGGAAACAATATGATGACTCAACTCCTCACTTATTGTCACAAATATTATTGCATATTCCTTTAGGTCTTTGTCTTCCCATATTTCACTTTCTATGTTTGTGGTCAGAATGACTGGTTTTCTCAGAAGTATGCTACTCTTCGTATTTAATACTTAGGATTCTTCTTCATATTCCACTTCTTCTTCTTTTGATTCTGCATATTCTAAATTGCGGTTTATCTTCCTTGAGGAAGGGATTTTTCTTCACAAATCCATTTCCACAAGTAATTGAAGATCAATGTGATCTTGATCTTCCTGTATCATTATTTGTAATTCTCCTTTCTAGTCATAACCACACTCACAAATCGAGATGAGAGAATACATTATGTCTTCACAAACACGCTAGCAAATAATAATATAATGAAGCTGCACTAGTAAAAATTTCCTTGCTCTTCGAAAAATGTAATGAATGGATGCACTATAACAGAATTCCAAAAAAACTTTGCAGATATTTAAAACCTATGAAGTTCAGATATATGCATATTTAAAAGAAAAAAATGAATAATAACTTAGAAGTCCCTTCAAAATCAAACTTAAAAGGCCATTATCAATGGCCTGTTGGTTACCCACCGAAGTAAACTTACTAGCAGTCTCGGTGCCCTCGGACAAATAGCTATCTAATCGTCAAAGATTATGTGTGCAGTTTCCAACATGGAACCTTGTATCTGTGTTGTGAGTTATATCACAGTGGCACAACACCCAATACATCGAGGTCGACTCATCAGAGTGAGATCACATGATAATTGTACTGGTTTAAAAAGACATCATCAATGTTGTATAAACGAAGGATATCAAGAAAACCCTTTGGTATCTACACTTGTTTAAGAAGAAACCCTTTGTTATCGCAACCTCTGTTGGAGTGAAGTCTTATTCATGAAGATAATATAGCAGAAAATGGATATACCAATAGGTTTATTCATGGATAGAATACTAGTGAACAGTGTAGCAGTGAATGATCAACAAATGATACCAACACCGTTAGAAGGGTGATAGCATGAGGTCATGACCTACATTGCATTATTGGTACGTAGAGGATTGAGAAAACTGGGCGAGGGTGAGGACATGCAATTGTCCAATAGATTTTAGGGTTAGGTTTTGCATCTTGCATGGAGACTAGGGTTTACGAGCAACAAGGGTTGAGAGTTAAGTCGGGTTCTGGATCTGGAGTGTTGCACGATGCGCCTCTGCATTTAGAACAGATCTGAGGGAGACCGATATGCTAGTGAAACCTGCCTCTAGGGAATAAACAGATAGAAAACGCACGTGACAGAATGGTATATATGGCAGATAGAAAACGCACGTGACAGAATGGTATATATGGCAGAAGGGTGAGAGAGAAAACACTCATGGAGTTAGTGGCATTGGGTCTGATACCACTGTCCCACAAACAATTGGGCATAAGTCGTAAATCCTCCACATTGATGATTTTGAATTAGTATGATAGGTGAATATATACACGAG
>JASDQU010010278.1:62472-105982 GCA_032191745.1 Picea mariana | reverse complement strand
TTTTAAAAATTTTATTTTGCAAATTTATAAAAATTAAAAAATGAGAGTGCGACAGTGACGCTGTTTCATCTGTTGTTACAGTTGTTGTTCCAGCATCACATGATTATTCTTAATTGTTTTCTTTTTGAAAATGGAGCATTTAGGCATCATTATACTTCCTAAAAAAAAAACATTATTAATCATTCCTACTTTCTGATCCTCGCGATCGCACGAAGTGCAGAGGAGAGCATACTTATTCCTAAGAAGAAAAGAAAAAATCTGAAAATAAAAGTAAAAACTAAAAATGGAGGCCTACCTATTCTATACTAATTAGAAATTAGAAAGCAGATACGTGTAATCAAACTTCGAGTGAAGCCATTCACGTAATAGTAGTACGAATATGTTCTCTTTCAATTTCACAAATGATAATCAGAAATATACATAAATATACAAATGATAATCGGAAAACTGCTAAAACTCTAAATTATCAAAATAGAAAGAAAAACTAAATGAATCTAACCTGGTACCTTCTTGAAACCATCGTTCGATGAGGCTCTCGTAGGTGTAATTTGTCTCACTCAAATCATGCTACAGCTCCTCATTGTCCTCCTCCTCCTCCTATTTGCATTCTTCATGTGTTGATTCATCGTCTATTTCTAAAGGAGTAATTAAGCTCTCAGCTGCTATCAAGATATTCTCTTCGAGAGAAGAGGAAATCCCAGCTTCTGCAAGGATCTGAGTGAGTTGTTCCAAGCTTATAATCATAGTTAAACCATGTTAAAGAAGGGATTCTTATAGCACCCAAATCAAAATGAAAATCTGAAAATCACACTCTCTGAAACACTCTTGAAACAAACCACTCTTGCTGAAACACATGAAAAACACTCTTCACAATTGCGAGACTTGAAATTTACACTACCATACTTGCAGAAATTGAAATTTATACCACCAAACTTGCAGGAACTGAAACACACTATGCATGTTTGTCCCAAATGAGGCCTGAGCGCGTTTAGGTGCCTCGAACCGATGCAAGGCTTTTCCCCTCGTCTCACCACCCTGACACATAGTTAGGAACATGTTGGCAGGGAGAACATGAGGAGTCTCCACTCAAGTAGCTACTATGACCCCTTACCAACACATGCAGTCACACTTGCAGGAATTGAAATTGCAGAAATTGAAACACACCCTACATGCCCTTACCCAAATGAGGCCTGAGCACGTTTAGGTGCCTCGAACCGATGCAAGGATTTTCCCCTACGTGTTACCGCTCGGAGACCTAGAGGTTAGGAACATGAATAATCACTCTTGCATAAAAGGAAATTGATACCTCAATCCCTTCTGCTTCCCCGCAACGACACCAAAATGTTAGGTGAAATATATGTCGTTATAATAACGTTGTAGTACTTGCCCAACTATTTAATTGTCAACCCGGGGTACGTAAACTGACGAAGCACATGCACTATTTGTGCAGGACTGAAGTAGAACTAATCTAATCTAATCTATGTTGCTGAAATCAAACTAAGCTAAGAAAGTATTGAGACACTAACTAGGAAAGCATGAAATTGCATAAGGGAAATACAACATGTGAAGAGTTAACAACAATGACATATGTGAGCTCACACAATAAGACGACATTGAATTACATTACAAGACTCAAATCAATCTTCATGAAACAATAATGAAAGTATGAATCAATGAAACCAAGCTAAGAATCCCTTTCCTTCATCAAAAGCTAATCAAAATCTAATCTTCATTCTAATGATCTAATCCTCTCTAATTCCCATCACATCCTAATTGAATTCTCATGAAGAGAGAGCACTCTCTTTTATACATGAGAGCCTTGAAGATAAGATAACCATCTCATTATTACAGATCCACTATTCTCTCAACCTCTCTCAACTACTTTCCCATTATTACAAGATACGATCCCTTCAAGTCCTCACACATATCTCTCATATATCTTAGATAAGATATTCTAACCAAATCTCCATGATCTTCTCCTTGAAAAGAGGCTTGAATAACTATCTCCTTTGGAATGATGGAAGAGATATTCAAGAAGTCTCTTTGAATTAATCATCCACATATTCCTACACATTACAAAGCTCACACATAATTGAGATATATGTGAAACATGTATATTTTCTAATATTTAATCATAAATTCACTTTTAATACTAAAATGAATAAAGTGGAAAATAATAATGTGAAACCCAAATGTATTTATGAAAATGATATGACGAAGGTTTAATAAGGCATGAAATGTAAGGAATAGTGAAGGGAAAGGTGGATGAAAACAGGACATTTCTGAGCCCCAACAAGTATGAGTGTCTAGTTTTGATAGGCCATAGAATGTCCATGATGAGTGAAGAATGAAACAATATCATAGTGGGAGGAATCTATCTCAATCTATAATGGATACTTTAGGTGTCGTAGAGTGAGGACAGATGTTGAGTAGAGGAAATGTTTCATATCCTTGAAATCTTTTTATTGTGGCTCATACTAGTAAAACTTGGATTTAGCTCCACCTTTGGTCACTTAGATTAAGAGCCAAGCGATATGAGATAACTCGAACATGAACCTATCCTATAAGTTGGAAATTTTCAAGAAGAAATATAAATCAATAATGGAAGAAATATGATGACTCACCTCTTCACTTATTGTTGAAAATATTAATGCCTATGTTTTCTCGTCTTTGTCTTCCAATATTTAAAGTTCTTCTTATGAATCTGCATATTCTACAGATTCTTCTGAATCTGTAGTGGTTTTTCTGCTTTAAGAGATGACTTTTTCTTCACAAATCCCTTTCCATTATTTGTACCATTATTCGTATTTGAGGAATGAACTTCTTGTACCATTATTTGTAATTCATGTTTCAAGTTAGAAGCACACTTACAATGGAGATGAGAGAATGCATTGTCTTCATAAACACTTTAGAAAATAATAATATAATGCAAATGCAGTAGTAAAACAAATTTCCTTAATAAATGGATGTACTATAACACAATTCCAAAAAAAACTATGCATATCTTTAAAACCTATGAAGTTTAGATATATGCAACGTTAAAAGAAAACAAATGAAGAATAAGTAAGAAGTCACTTCAAAATCAAACTTAAAATGCCATTATCTTGGTAGCAGTCTTGGTGCCCTCAGACAAATAGCTATCGAACGATCACAAATAATGTGCAGTCTCCAACATGGAACCTTATATTTGTGCTATGAGTTATATCAGAGTGGCGCAGCATCCAATGCATCGAAGTCGACTCATGAGAGTGAGGTCACATGATAATTATACTCGATTAAAAAGACATAATCAATGTTATAAACGAAGGATATCAAGGTAACCCTTCGGTATCTACACTCGTTTAGGAAGAAACCCTTCGGTATCACAACCTCTATTGGAGTGAAGATAATATAGAAGCGAATGGATATAACAATAGGTTTATTCATGAATAGAATATCAGCGAACAGTAAAGCAGCGAATGATCAGCAAATGATACCAGCAGCGTTAGAAGAGTGATAGCATGAGGTCACGAGCTACACTGCATTCTTTGGTGCATAGACGATTGAAAATACATATTTGAATATCAAAATGTTATTAAGATTTATGAATAAACAATTGAAACATATTTAAGAAGTAATTTTGACCCCTATTGGAGTATCGGGACAAAGATTAAGCTTTTTATCAAATACCTCTAACCCAAGAAATAAAATAGTTACTTTCCTTACTTTTTCAAGTATCTTTTTTTAGTAGAAAATAAACCATACTTTTTCAAGTGTCTTCTTTTGTAGTAAAAAATAAACCGACATTGCCTAGTGTAGTGCAGAAAAGATGCTAGAATATTTCAATCTTTATGTGTGAAAGTCGTGAGATCATGATCTTTATCATATATTTTTTTATTAAGTGTTGAAAGTAGGTCATGTACATATGATCATGAGGAAGATCTTTATCATATAATTTTTTATTAAGTGTTGAAAGTAGGTCATTTACATATTATTATGAGGAAAATCTATAATGAATAAATTGACTAATAAAGTAAATTGAAAAGAAGTTATAGAAATTTTACAATGCAAGCATGTGAAGTTAAAAGGATGACCATAAATGAAAGAGAAATCCATATAGAATCCAATAAATCATGGAAATAATGTTCCTGAAGTAATAATGATTTATTGTATGAGCCTTCAAGTTAATTAAGAACAATGGAAAATTCAATGGCTACCATGGTTTTCGATGTAAGTTCAAGAACATAAAGTGGATATATGGAGTTATTGATTGATACATCTAAACAAATGAACCAACAAACAAAATAGTAGAAGAAATGGAATTAATCAAACATATTTCTCATCAACCATGTGAGCTTATTAAAAAAAAAGATAGATTGGAATAACCAATTGAATTTTTTTAAAAGGAGAAGGTACATAAAATTCCAAAGAGAAATCATTCTTGTGATATAATAATTCTTGATCAAGAGGAAGAGGTAAATGAAATTGAACTACTCCTAGAGAAATATTTGAAGAATCAAAGTTATAGGAATGCTCTCATGATGTCTTTGTTTTAGTATCTTTTACATCAAAATATATTATGAAGTATCTTGCAAATTAAGAAGGATCATATGAAGTAAAAACTAAAGTAACTTTAGTAGTGGTTGACCCATATATATTTCATATATATATATTGAGATGCATATATATATATTGAGATGGATTTTATAAAAAGCTTAGTCTCACTCAATAAAATATCTACATCCTCAATGTTTTAACAAAATATCATTAATTCCTAAATTGATCACTTAAATTGATTATAATAAATGAATGTTTAATAGGGTTATTTTACATCCTAGTGTTATCAAGATAATATTGAAACTAAAATTAAGATTAATCATTATCCTCAATGTTTTAACAAAATATCATTAATTTTTAAATTGATCACTTCAATTGATTATAAGAAATGAATGTTTGATAGGGTTATTTTACATCCTAGTGTTACCAAGATAATATTGAAACTAAAATTAAGATTAATCGTTATGATGCCACTAGGATAAAATTTGATTAAGGAGAAAAATTCATGAAATTGATAAAATAGAGTAGCATAGGAAGATAATTAACATGGTGTACAAAGATTTTATTGAATCCACAATTGATTTTGGTAAACTATAGAAAATGGTCAACAAACTTGTGGGTCATCTTAAGCCAAAAAAATATTAAAAATATTCTTGGATCGTCAAAATTCAGGATCTTGAAGACAAAGTGGTGGTATTTGGAATAAATTAGAAAAAAGAGGAGGTTTGTAAAGAACCAATAAAAATAAATACTTAAAAATAGAATTCCTTCATTCTAAATTAGATTTTCCGAATGATAAACATATTTAAACAAGATAAGTGGTACTAGATTAAGAAGAAAATGATAATTTTGTTAATGGAATCTCCAAGTGGAGATTGTGGTATTTTCGGTTGGGCCTCATAATTAACAAATTCAAAAAAGGGAAGGAAGAAAGAGTAGAATATGATTAAGCTATGATTCAACATTTTTCCAAACAAACATTGGAGACAATACAAAGATCTAATATGGATGATAAATATACAGAGAAAATGGTAATGCACTTTTGAAGGGTAAAATATATGAAATTTGCAATAAAGTTTTGAGTTTAGAAGGAGGTTTGAAATTTAAATAACATGAAAAAGGAAATGTTATGATAAAGAATTATAGGAACAATTATATGAAAAAGGAAAAAGTGAGTTGAAGACAATTAAAGAATAGAGAGACCGAAGAAATCTATAGATGAAGCTATAAAGAAAATGATAGGTAAAAAGTATTTGATTGGTGCAAATAATTTGATCTATGATTAAATTATGGTCAATGAATCATTTTAATTTTAATTTTGATTTTATTCAACAAAATAATGCACTAAGACAACATGTACAAATTGAAATAAAAAAACTTAGCTTAGAAATTGAAAAGAAGGTTGTAATAGCAAATGATGTTATCAAATTTTTGACCAGCAAAATTAAAATTGACTTAGCTCTCCTAGGAATAATTGATTAAACAATGATGACAATGAATGTAACAAGACTTCATATAAAGAAAAATTTAATTTACATAGCTATAGAAGATGTAATGCAATTTATCAAGCTACCAAGGATTTTATGAACAAGTTCAATCCTTTATATAAGTTGGGTGTATCCCCTCCATGAAAAAAAAGAGAGAAGATCTTATGATGTATAACTATATAATTGACATATGTTGAACTAAACAACTAGTACAAAAGAGTTCAAGGATATCACATTTCCCTTGTAGTAAACCTTCATATATAAAAGATAAAAATATGAACTATCATCCTTAATATTGAGAATTGAACCCTTTTCTTCAAAAAATATCAAACATTAATGTAAACAACAAAATAATATAGAGAACCCTTTAAGGTAGTGTAACACCATCAAATAATCCTTATGTAAGGAATAACTCCACAATCCATGGTACCTACAAAAAAATACAACCAATATCTCTCATATGGTGATACTTAGTGTATTTATATTTGATCATGAGTATTCCTAGGTTTCTATGCCAACTATCCATTATTAATATATTATTTCCTCTTAATTACGTAATGAGAGTATTTATTACCCAACAACTACCAATTAGGCCTATTCCTTGATTATGACCGATTTACATTCATTATCCCTTTGGGTACCTCCCTAGGTATGTCATATTATCCTCCCTATTCATAGTACACTCCATCTCCTTCTCATGTTTAATCCTCGAAACATGGGAAGAATCCATACAATATGACCTACTAATCAATGTAGCCAATTGGTACCATGCAAAATAATCCATTCATCTTAGTGAAATGTAGGAATGGGATCGAGATATGGCCTTTTCTTCTTAGTCTTGATTTTGATTGTTCCTTGGGTGTCATGTTGTCATTTTGCTACTATGATATATCCATGCATTTTTTTAGTTCTCCATGTTCCTTAATAGTGGTTTCTTTTTTGGTTCCACATTGATCCATAGTAATTTTTTTTATGTGTGTGCCCTTGCCTTGATGATTGTTGTTGGTCCAAGTGGTGTGGGTGAAAATATTAAAACACCTTAGTTATGGTTCTTGTTTATTTGACTCTTCAAAATGTGGTTATCTGAACATATGGAGTCTCATAAATGTACACCATTCTATGCAAGGAAAAATAAGAAAAATCTACGAGGAATAAGAGGAAGAGAGGTTGAAAGAATTTTTCAATGGAGGTTCACCAAGGATAAATTTTACCTATAAGAAATTTGAGATGATGATCTCTCTTATCAATAGAGAAGAGAATTTGATAAAAGAATTTGAAATATATGAAACAACTATTTTGTAGAACCCCATCCTCGATATCCCCTCCCATGAAGCAAGATTTTTGAAAGGCATCATCTTTGACATAGATTCGTCCATTCAAGAAAATTGTTTTAGCCAGAAATTTTCAAGGATAAATCCAATAAAGAAAATTAAGGTCTCTACGATGTAAATTATTTCTTTGCAGAAGATCCTTCAAGGGATGGGATATTAGATATGTGGTTGTAAAAAATAATTGTTCCAAATATTGCAAATCCTTCAATCAAATTCTATGTTAAGTACCATTACCTTGTTCAAAATACTTATAGGTAAAATATATAGTAGGAGAACTTTTCTGGGATATTAGATATGTGGTTGTAAAAAATAATTGTTGCAAATATTGCAAAGCCTTCAATCAAATTCTATCAAATTCTATGTTAAGGACCATTACCTTGTTCAAAATACTTATAGGTAAAATATATAGTAGGAGAACCTTTCTTGAATAATTCTTTCAATTGAAAGTCATCAGGGTAAAATGTTTGGTTAATCTACTAAGATGAATATGTCCTTTTCTAGTATAGACTAGTACTTTACATTTAGTTTCAAGATATATCTTTATTCTTAATGTGTAACTCAACATGTTTTGTACAATTTGATAACAAAAAAGTTTGAAATATATATTAAGAGAAATAAAACTAGTGTTATATTCTAAACTAAGAAAAATGGTTTGCACTCTGTTTATCGATATAGCTATATATCTTCATTGTAGAACACATTAATTGAGATTAGCATTATTTAACGTCTTGTTTTGAACTTATTATTGTTGATATGGGTAATTGTGTTACCAAATGGATTGAGAGTGATGTCCTTGAATTATTATTGTTTTTTGGTCCAAAAGACGAAATTTGCACATACATATTTTTAGTAGATATCTATTAATAAAACATTCTCACAGTCTCACAAAATAACTAAGATAAATGTAATGTAGTAACCATTCATTTTCATTTTTAAAGATTATTGTTTTTAGTTACTATTACTTTTCACTAGTATTTGATATGTGTAACAATGTTTTTTATGACATCTATTAATAAAACATTTTTTCATTTCCACAAAAGAACTAAGATAAATGTAATATAGCACCTATCCATTTTAATTTTCAAAGATCATTATTTTTAGTGATTATTACTTTTCACTAATATTTTCTACGTGTGACAATTGTTTGTATGATTAATGAGAAATCCAACACATGTAAATGTCATTTATTTCTTACACAATAATTAGAAATTCAATTATGAAATTCTTCCTTATATTAAATAATTTAGATTAATGCTTATGTGATTGTAAATATATAATTGAGGCTTGATGAAAAGATATTTATAATTAAGAAACTTATAATTATGAATATATGAATAGAGAGTAGTTGCGGATGATGTAAAACTCATTTTAGATGATGTCTAACTTGTTTTACCAGTTTTTCAGCATATAGATTAAATGTAATAAAAAATTAATTAAAAATTTTGAGTTTTAAAAATTTAAAATCTAATTACAAAAGAACCACTATTGGATTTCAAAAGTGTGAATGAAAATGTAAATGTACTTATATTGAATTCTGATATTTACGTTGAAAGGCGTATACCTATTGGAGATGGGCACAATTAATCACATTTTAATTTAAGATGTTTACTTTTTAACATTTACCTAATCATATTAAAAAATTACTGTAGCACCATATGATTGCCACATTTAAATGATTAACCTTTGGGATTACCATGTTTGAATGATTAACCTTTGAGCTTACCATGTTTAAGCATTTCATTTTCTGCATGAGCGTGGAGTGTTTCATTCCCCAACCTCTGTGTCTTCTCCATCTTCCTCTCTGAATAATTGGAGAAAGCGCTCAAGGCACTCATTTCTGCGTCGAGAGATCTTAGGTTGAGAGTCCGAACTGAATCATTCATTTATTTGTTCCTACCTAGCTCGTTCTATCCAACTTCCTGATGTTTCCATCGCGGTGTGGCGATATGATGTAGTTCAACAACCATGCTGTGGAACAGATATTGCAGGCCAACAACTCCCCTGGTGTGACTTTGGTGCTAACGACTTGGATGGCGTTGCCGAAATAATAATAAGGCAATGGGTATGAATCCCGGTCAGCAGATCACTGCGATCTTGAAGGTCGTTGGCTCGTAGTTACTGTTTTCAGAATTTTCCTTTAGCCTTTCAGCGTTTATCAATCATAAATTATATGACTGTGCTAATGAATACTAAAGTTAAAAATTAAAAGTGCAAAATTTAATTACAAAAGTACAACTATTGGATTCCAAAAGTGTGAATGAGAGTGCACAAATACCAATATTGAATATATATTGAATTCTAATATAGAATACTAAAGTTAAAATTAAAATTACCAAAATGCAAAAATTCAATTAATTTTACATCTTTTTATTTATTTTGCATTTAAGAGGTGCCAAGATAACCATGGTCAAAGAAATCTTCATATGTGATTCTCCTTCTCCATTTTATTCAGGCAATTCAACGATCCTCCTTATATTGAATAAGAGAAATCTTTTTTGTTCATTTCAATTTGGGGTTTATGTTTTTTCCCCATAAACCTCTCAATCTATGATTTTCATTTAGTTGAGTTGTGTTTATGCTACCAAACAAACTTACAGAAGAGATGTAATTCACACGGCCACACATTATTATGAATCTAAGTGATGGAGTCCACAAGGCGAAAACAAATGTTTTTTAAATCCTAGACATATTTGGTGTTACTTTCACCTAGTTATATGGTCTCAAAATACTAATCGAACATATTAACTAGCACAGTCATATAATTTATAACTGATAAACGCCAAAAGGCTAAAGGAAAATTCTGAAAACAGTAACTACAAGCCAATGACCTTCAAGCTCGCAGTGATTTGCCGACCAAGATTGATTCTCGTTGCCTTATTCTTATTTCGGCAACGCCATTCAAATTGTTAGCACCAAAGTCACAGTAGGGGAGTTGTTGGCCTGCGATATATGTTCTGCAGCATGGTTGTTGAACTACATCATATCGCCACACCGCGATGGAAACATTAGGAAGTTGGATAGAACGAGCTAGGTAGGAACAAATAAATGAACGATTCAGTTTGGACTCTCGACCTAAGATCTCTTGATGCAGTTTTGAGTGCCCTGAGTGCTTTCTCCAACTATTCAGAGAGGAAGACAGAGAAGACACAGAGGCTGGGGAATGAAACACTCCACGCTCATGCAGAAAATGAAACGCTTAAACATGGTAAGCTCAAAGGTTAATCATTAAAACATGGTAATCCCAAAGGTTAATCATTTAAACATGGCAATCATCTGGTGCTACAGTAATTTCTTAATATGATTAGGTAAATGTTAAAAAGTAAACATCTTAACTCATGCATTCAAAAATACAATAAAGTTGTGAAGAATAAATCACATTCATTCATTTGAGAGGATGACTAAGAATATGCCATCATCTTCAATTGTTAGCCATCAGATTGGAATTTTAAATTAAAAGGTGATTAATTGTGCCCATCTCCAATAGGTATACGCCTTTCGACGTAATTAAATATATATAAATAAATAAATAAATTTAATGCAATTTAAAGTATCATATTATATATTTAATGAAATGAATGAAACAAAAATCAAAATCTTAATCATCCTTAAACTTCAAACATAGTGATTAAATTTCAAGCATAGTAATAGTGAATAGAATTGATTTAAAATTTACTCTTCTCTTCTCATTTTTCATGATACATAGTAATAGTGAATAGAATAGAATTGATTTAAAATTTATTCTTCTCTTCTCATTTTTCATGAGTTACATAAAAAAAAAGTTGTGAAATATTGTGTGTCAACTTCATGTTAAACATTAAAAAAACTGTACATTTCTCATATTATCATATTAAAATGTAGAAAATAACTTTATATGATGTAATGCAATACAATATTCAATATTCAAAGCTGATGTTGAGAAAGATTATTCAAATATTGAATGAGGTTGGTGGGATAAACATAGAAACTTGCTAATGGTTGTCCATAGATTCTTAGTTGAAAAACTTTTATACCCTGAAAATATGTATGGAATTGAAATGGGAGGTAACTATAGTTGTACCAGAACCACTCCCTCCATTTCCATTTTCAACACCTTTGAAACATGTTCTTCACGTTTTTGGGAACTGGTATGAAAGGTATCTAATTGGCTCAGAACTGTTTTGGGAACTTCAAAGTGTTTTGGGAGCTTCAACATCAAGGAAATGGGATCTTGGAAACTAGTTTCCAAAATATAGAGCTTTAAATTAAAATTATATTTTTGGTATTAATAAGTACCATCCATATTCCCCGGATGGGGTGACATGCAGAGAGGACAGCGAGGGGAGGTGGCAAGGGGAGGTGACGAAGGGAGGCGGGGGGCCTTTATTACCGGTCCTCCCCACACACTCCACCATTCAATATGAGCATCAGCTCAGATTACCTCCGTAATGTGATGCGATCCAGCACGCGCGCTCTTGGTCCGGCCAGCCAGAGCATTAAGCTCATGGATTTAATGACATTCATTGCGATTTATCCGCCCATCGACCTTCCCGGATGTTCCATTGTTGCCAAGCAGTTCCCTATGCAGCGCGGCTGCCATTCGACTCTTGGCAACTTGCTTCCAACTCTTGGCGTCTCGGTTCTAACTTTTGTCCCAGGCATGTCGCGATCGAGGGGGCGACCATGCAGGGGGGCGCGCTGGTATGCAGCTGCCTCCAGATGGAAACGACACCGAGAATTCCAAACCGCAGTCATTCTAGCTAGACAACGACGCCGGCGTGCAATTCGAGCAGAAGTTTCACCTCTGGGCACGACTGTGGTAGAAGATTCAAGCATTCAGCTCCCAGAGGATTTTTCGGAATTGAAACTGGTTACCTTCTCGGATGATTGGGACCCCCATACCCGCTCCTTTCGTCCTGGAACTACTCCCTGCAGTAGGACCTCCTCCGACTCTCCTGTAAAACCTCCCTCGGACCCGGCACCGAAACCTGCATCATAGAGGAGGAGCACTGGAAGGACGCTAGAGCAGCCAAGGACACTGGTGCAGCCACAGAGGCAGGATGTCTGAACAGTGATGATAAGCAGGAGAGGCATCCCTCGCCACCTCCTTTTCTCCTAGAGCAGCTACAACTCATATTTGAGGTGAGAAGTCTGGTTGAAGACCAAATCTTCAGAGCGGTCTGCGCAAGCCAACACCTCTACATGCTTTATGCGGATTATTCCAATGACATGCCCAAGCACCTATGTCCTACTTGTGTACAGCCTTTTTCAATTCTAGTTCAGGCCACAGAAGCGATGGACGACAAGGCGAAGGATGACAAGGCGAGCACTGGTTAAAGGTCATAGAGATTGAATGTTTTTTTATGTTTGCTGCTGTATTTTCTCAGGACGATAGTCCTCTAGGTGTCAGTCTGGTTAGCCTTAGTAACTATATTATCAAACTGTTGTTAGTTCTGAACACTCCCCCTAGTTTCCTACGGGCAGGGTGGCTCTATGTTATATTTCTTTTTTGGACATGTTACACTAAGACAGCCAGGTGTCCTGGTTTCCTACACAGGCGGGACACCTGGCTCCTATGTGTCATGTATCCTCCTTTTTGGATGAAGCTCTAATATGAATGGTCCCACATTTTACTTAAAAAAAAAAAAAAAAAAGTACCATCCATATTATTAAATTAAAATGTAAATATTATTATTGCATTATTACAAACACATAATTTATTACAAATATTTTTATTATATTTACTCAAAATATCACTATAAAAAACAAAAACTAAACTACATTTAAAGATTATTTCGAAAATTATTTAAATACAAATTTTAATAATAGTCACTTTATATAGTTGTGGATATGAAAAAAATTTAATTCATGTATGTTTCCCTTCAACCCAAGAGTAAACATGAAATTCAAATAAATCAATACCATGTCTCGTAACCATTTTCTCTAGTCTTCTACCAATCTTATCCAAGTTCCCAGCTCCCATGTTCCGGAAACTCTAATGCACCATAGGATGTAATGGTATTTTTAGCTTATATATTTGTCTTAGTTTGATAGGAGAATCATTTAGTTTCACCATAGGAGGTAATGGTATTTTAAGCTTATATATTTGTCTTAATTTGATAGGAGAATCATTTAGTTTGAAATTTATAGAAAGAAAAACAAAATAAAAAAACAAACTTATCTATTTTTATCTCATATTTTAATTGAAACATATAAGAAACTAGGTACAAATATTTATAAGTTGATGCAGGAGCATCGCTCACTCATCAAGCGAGCCAGCGTGAAGCGGAAGACAGTTGGACAGTGCAAGCACAAATTTTGAAAACACTTTGATATTGTTGCGCCAAACATTAATGTGTGGATTTAATGAAGCGCACTTTGTACATTGTAATGGACCTTGAGCGGATAGCTCACATCCTTAGGTAGATAGTCAGCATTTAAAATAATTAATGCTGTTAGGTAGGAATTTAATTGTAGATTTGATAGCTTTAGAATTCTAGAGGGAAACGAGGTATAGACACCCTCCTTTGTACATTGTAACATAATTCAGAATCATTGAGAGCATTCTGAAGAGAAGAGCAGAGTAGAGGAGTGTAAGAAGAACTTCCATGTACAGACATTGAATTAATAGAAGGCTTTGATTCAATTCCATGGTTGTGTTGCTCTCTGTGTATTGTTGATATTTTGCTCATGAATGTTTTCTTCTCATCATGCATTTGCTTTTATATGTTGTGTATGTGATTTCATGGTTGAAGTGAAGTCTGGGAGGACAAGGAGTTAGTTTCAATTGTTTCTCTATCTTGAACCAGAGAATTCCTGCAAGGAGTGCGTGACTGCAGGGTTCAAGTAGAGATAACTTTTGTTCTAAGCTCTCAGAAGTGCAGAATTGGTACTAGAGCCATGCAAGGGGTGTGCAGGCTAGATAAAGACTCAGAGTTGCGATTCTGAGGAATAAGAGTGAAGGATTTCCGCTGCACGAATGCGCAGAATTGAAGACTTCAGCACTTAGTGTGTTTGAAGATTTGTCGCAAGGAGTGCATGCAAGAACTTCTTCCTGAAGGAATTGAAGTTGTCGAAGCTCAGGAGGGATAGGCCTTCAAGGTTGTTGAAGGGCAGTGCAGTGGAGTCGCGTGAGCAGGTTGAACGGAAGCGTCATAGGTTGATGAACGAGTCTCGCGGAGAGACACTTCATATTCGTGAGTTGTGTACAAAAGAACGGACGAACGAAATTCTCGGAGGAGATTTCGCGAAGTTCTGAGGCCATTGGATCTTGCGAAGGAACAAGAAGGTTACAGTGCAAGAGCAGAAAAAGTTTGAAGCTCAGGAGAGCAGGAGTGTCGATCGGGATTAGAAGGAGCATAGCCTGACTCGTGATTCGGCATATCGGGAGTTCACGAGAAAGGGGCAGAAGGCTTGGCCATGGAAGTCACGAGAGGGTGAGGAGCAACATCCCGATGATCACATGGATAGTGTGGGCCACAACGAGGTGATGTGACAGGTGACATGGGATATCGGCGTCTTGGGCATCGGGAGCGAGGCAGGAATCACTTGACCGTGCGAGTGGCGAGGGTCCAAGGAAGCGAGATCACGACATTGTCGGCGTCTCGGCACCTCGTATCTCGGGAGTTTGAACTCCGAGTGGTTAGTGCCCCGATCAACGAAGGGCGATAGAGTGAAGTCTCGATAGTAGAGGAAGAAATTCAGGGTTGACTGACACATCTCGGGTCTTAGGGATCCGGGGAGGTAACGCATAACGGTTGAACTCGCGAGTAGTGAAGTTTCAATCTTTCGAAGGAAGAGACGAGGGTCGCACAAGGTAAAATCTGTGGGTGTATACTTTTTGATAGGGAAGTAGAAGAACCATTGAGTTCTTCAGGCCTGAGGGAAGAGAAGGTCCTGGTGATCGTGGACGTGTGTGTTGCGAAGAGCGTCTGCAATCAAGTGGTATCAGAGAGAGAATATCTTTTTTTTCTGAAGCAGAGAAGAAAATTTCATCATGCCGCCAAGAAGAGAAAGAAAGTCACCTGATCCCAAAGATAGGGAGGTGAGAAGAAGAGGCAGGCCGGCAGGGAACCTGGAGATGGAGCGACAGATACGAGATCTCAGGGCGAGACTCGAGGAGATGGAAACAACTCAGAGACGTAGATTTGGTGTTGGGGATCTTAGTGATTCCGAGGTCGAAGAGGAAGATGGACACGAAGAGGAGGTCACAGCAGAGGACGCATCAATAGAGCGATTGATTAAAGCTATCGCCAGGATGAGCTCAAAGACCAAAATGGACGTTCCAGCTTATGAGGGAAGCTTGGATGCAGAAGAGTTGCTAGATTGGATTAGGGCTCTTGACACCTACTTCGATTATGAGGATATCGAAGAGGATAGGAAGGTAAGGCATGCTGTTACCAAATTGAAGGGACATGTGGAATTATGGTGGGATGAGCTACAGGCAGATAGACGTTCCAAAGGAAAACAAAAGATTAAAAGCTGGGATCGAATGATTGCTAAGATGAAAGAGAAGTTCAACCCAAAGGATTACCAGATCACACTATTCAGGCGAATGCATAACCTGAGACAGAAGTTGATGACGGTGAAAGAGTGCACCGAAGAGTTTTACAAGCTCAATATCCAAGCAGGTCATTGGGAGAGCGACGATGAGAAGGTAGCCAGATATCCTAATGGTCTAAGGTATGACATTCAGGATGAATTAAGCATGGAAACTATCAGGATAGTTGAGGATGCTTACCATATGGCTCTGAAAGCTGAGGAGAAGCTGGGCCGTAAGCAGGGACAGTGAGGGCGAGGCAGAAGTCAGCCCAGAGGCAAGGCAGTTGCCCAAGAAAGAACTCAGAATCCCAAGGAGGAGTGGAAGAGACCTCAGGGTAAGATTGAAAGAGGTGGAACCTCACAGCGAGGACAACAATACGCTGAGCCGAGGAGACAGCATACAGAGAAGGGTGGCGGATATGCTGACGTGAACACTTTTCCTTGTACCAGAGGTAGGGGAAGAGGCAGAGGAGTAATCATCACATGTTTTACATGTGGAAAGGATGGACATAAAGTCGTTGATTGTCCAGACAGGAAAACGGACAGAGGAGAAGATCACATCACAGAAGCACAGAGGCGTGATGCTGAGAACGAAGATGCAGAAAGCAGAAGATTGCTTGGGATGCATAAAATCCTTTTGACACCCGAGAAGGAGGTGGAGGACATAGCTCAAAGAGGCAGACTATTCAGAACTACATGCAGAGCCAAGAACAGAAAGTGCAAGGTCATAGTGGACAGCGAAAGCACCGACAATCTCGTTCCGACCGAGATGGTGGAGAAACTAGAGTTGGAGATGACTGATCACCCGAGTCCATACAAGGTTTCATGGCTACAGAAGGGACATCAAGTGAGTATCACTAAACAATGTTTAGTTGAATTCAAAATAGCGGGTTATAATGATAAAATCCTATGTGATGTCATTCCCATGGATGTCTGTCATGTGTTGCTGGGTAGACCATGGTAGTATGACCGAAATGTGGTTCATGACGGGAGGATGAACACATACACTTTAAAGAAGGATGGGAGGAAACATAGATTACTTCCGATAAAGGATAAGGAGGTAAAGACAAAAATAAATAGCACAATACTTCTCATGAGTGGGAAGGAGCTTCTCACAGAGATGGAGAGGAAAGAAGATCCACAATTCTTTGTGGTCAGGAAGCCGAGAATTGTCCTGACTAGCACAAGAGTGGACGACTTGCCAGAAGAGATTCAAGAACTACTGGGAGAGTTCGCTGACATCATCGTGGACGAATTACCTCGTTCATTGCCACCGATGAGAAGTGTGAGTCATCACATAGATATTATACCAGGAGCAAGTTTGCCAAATAAAGCTGCATACAGACTGACGCCACAGGAGAATGAGGAAGTCAAGAGGCAGGTACAGGAGCTTCTGGATAAAGGATTGGTCAGGGAGAGCTTGAGTCCGTGTGTTGTTCTGACAGTGCTTAGTCCAAAGAAGGATGGAGGCTGGAGGATGTGTACAGACTCCAGAGCGATTAACAAAATTACCATCAGGTACAGATTTCCACTGCCGAGAATGAATGATCTAATGGATTGCCTCAGTGGGGAAAATTATTTATTGAAGATTGATTTGAAGAGTGGATATCATCATATTCACATGAGAGAGGGTGATGAATGGAAGACAGCATTCAAGACAAGCGAAGGTTTGTATGAATGGCTAGTCATGCCGTTTGGCTTGACAAACGCGCAGAGCACATTCATGAGACTGATGAATGAAGTCCTGAGGGAATTCATCGAAAAATTTGTCATCATATATCTAGATGATATATTGATCTTCAGTAAGACGAAGGCTAAGCATTTGAAACATTTGGCCATTGTGATGAGAAGACTGCAGCAGGAGAAGCTGTTGGTCAACATGAAGAAGTGTTCCTTCATGAAGACGGAACTCATTTATTTGGGTTTTGTCATATCAGTGAATGAGTTGAAAATGGATCCTGAAAAGGTGGAAGTGATCAAGAATTGGCCATCACCAAGGAATGTTTTCGAGGTGAGAAGTCTCTATGGTTTGGCTAGTTTCTATAGGAAATTCATTAGGAATTTTAGTGGGATTAGCGCCACAATGATGGACACTGTAAAGAAACGACAAAAGTCCTTTCATTGGACAATAGAGGCTGAGAAAAGCTTCAATCTGTTGAAGAAAAAGAAAACAGAGCAACCAATTCTGGTGTTGCCTGATTTCCAAAAAACATTTCAAGTGAAATGTGATGTAAGTGGGTATGCCATAGGAGCAGTCTTGAGTCAGGATGACAGACCAATTGCATATTTCAGTGAGAAGCTGGATGAAGCAAAGCTGAAATACTCAACGTATGATAAGGAATTTTATGCCATCATACAGGCGTTAAAGAAGTGGAGGCATTACTTGATCCCAAAGGAATTTTTGTTATACAACGATAATCATGCATTACAGTTTGTGAGTGAACAAGAGAATTTGAATCAAAAGCATGCAAAATGGGTAGAGTATATGCAGAATTTCACGTTTGTGATCAAACATATTTCAGGAACTGCTAACAAAGTGGCTGATGCTTTGAGCATGAAATGTTTACTGTTGCAGGAGTTCCGAGTCAAGACATTAGGTTTTGAGAATTTGAAGGATATATATGCAGGAGATACAGACTTTGGAGAAGCATATGAAGTAGCAGAGAATCCCGTTCTCAGGGATCGGACCCCATGGATATATTACATGATCCAGGAAATATTGTTGTTCAGAGGCAATCAACTATGTATTCCAATTTGCTCCATGAGGGAGAATTTGGTGAAGGAAAAGCATAGTGGCGGATTAGTGGGGCACTTTGGTCATGACAAAACATTCACAAAGATGAGAGAATCATATTTTTGGCCAGGCATGCGAGAAGATGTCAAATGGTTTGTTGAGAGATGTCGGATTTGTCAGCATTCGAAAGGAAGAAAACAGAATGCGGGTTTTTATCAGCCATTTCCCATACCAGAAAGACCATGGAAGGCAATTAGCATGGATTTTGTATTGGTTTTTCCGAGGACGCAAAGAGGAGTTGATTCCATTTTTGTGGTGGTGGACACATTTTCTAAGATGGCACATTTTATTCCGTGTCAAAAGACCAGCGATGCGACCAACATCGCAAACTTGTTTTTCAAAGAGGTTGTTAGACTTCATGGATTGTCGAGGAGCATAGTCTCGGACAGGGATACAAAATTCATAGGTCATTTTTGGAGGACGCTATGGAAGAAGCTGGGAACTAACTTGGCATTTAGTTCAACATATCATCCACAGACGGATGGGCAGACCAAGGTGGTCAATAGAAGTCTTGGATACTTGCTAAGAATCTTGGTGACAGAGCACCATAGCAGCTGGGACAACATATTACCACAGGTAGAGTTCGCGTACAACAATTCAGTGAATCGAAGTACAGGAAAAAGTTCATTTCAGATTGTGTATGGGACACAACTGAGGGGATTTTCTAAACTCAAGGAGTTAGAACAGGCTACGACTAGCAGTGCGAGCACAGAATAATTCACTGAAGTGATGAAAGAACTACACAGCAAGGTGAAGCAGCGACTGCAAGACTCAAATCAAGAGTACAAGCGCAGAGCCGATCAGTGGAAGAGACAACTTCAGTTCGAAGTTGGTGATTTGGTTCTAGAACACTTGAGGAAGGAAAGGTTCCCAAGGGTAACATATAATAAACTCAAAATGAAAAAAATCGGACCATGCAGAGTCCTAAAAAAATTTGGAGAGAATGCGTATGAAATTGAGTTGCCTGATGGCATCGAGATATCTCCGATATTTAATGTTTCGGATTTATGGCCATACAAGGCTAATGAAGTAGAAATTGGAACTGAGGAACCAGTAATCCAGTGGCAGAAGCAATTACCAGTAGCAGAAAAGCCACAGATGGAGTGCATACTGGACAAGCGAGTGGGAAGGAAGACCAGACAAAAGCAGTATTTTGAATACCTGGTGAAATGGAAGAATCACCCAGTCGAAGATGCTAGCTGGGAGACAGAAGCAATGATACAGAAGCATGGTCACACCGTGCAGGAGCTCATGGACAGGATCCCATGAAAATTTTCAATCCAAGGAGTATGATGTAGGAGCATCGCTCACTCATCAAGCGAGCCAGCGTGAAGTGGAAGACAGCTGGACAGCGCAAGCACAAATTTTGAAAACACTTTGATATTGTTGCGCCAAACATTAATGTGTGGATTTAATGAAGCGCACTTTGTACATTTTAATGGACCTTGAGAGGATAGCTCACGTCCTTAGGTAGATAGTCGGCGTTTAAAATAATTAATGCTGTTAGGTAGGAATTTAATTGTAGATTTGATAGCTTTAGAATTTGAGAGAGAAACGGGGTATAGACACCCTCCTTTGTACATTGTAACATAATTCAGAATCATTGAGAGCATTATGAAGAGAAGATCAGAGCAGAGGAGTGTAAGAAGAACTTCCATGTACAAAAATTGAATTAGTAGAAGGCTTTGATTCAATTCCATGGTTGTGTTGCTCTCTGTGTATTGTTGGTATTTTGCTCATGAATGTTTGTTTCTCGTCATGCATTTTCTTTTATATGTTGTGTATGTGATTTCATGGTTGAAGTGAAGTCTAGGAGGACAAGGAGTTAGTTTCAATTGTTTCTCTATCTTAAACCAGAGAATTCCTGCAAGGAGTGCAGTTGAATTTGTCCGCAAGGAGTGCGTGACTGCAGGGTTCAAGTAGAGATAACTTTTGTTCTAAGCTCTCAAAAGTGCAGAATTGGTGCTAGAGCCGTGCAAGGGGTGTACAGGATAGATAAAGACTCAGAGATTCGATTCTGAGGAACAGGAGTGAAGGATTTTTGCTGCAGGAGTGCGCATAATTGAAGACTTCAACACTTAGTGTGTTTGAAGATTTGCCGCAAGGAGTGTGTGCAAGAACTTCTTCCTGAAGGAATTGAAGTCGTTGAAGATCAGGAGGGATATTCCTTCAAGGTTTTTGAAGGGAAACGCAGTGGAGTCGCATGAGCAGGTTGAATGGAAGTGTCGTAGGTTGACAAACGAGTCTCGCGGAGAGACACTTCGTATTCGTGACTTGCATACAGAAGAATGGATGGACGAAATTCTCGGAGGAGATTTCGCGATGTTCCGAGGACATTGGATCTTGTGGAGGAACAAGAAGGTTACAATGCAAGAGAAGAAAAAGTTCAAAGCTCAGGAGAGCAGGAGTGTCGATCAGGATTACAAGGAGCATAGCCCTACTCGTGATTCGGCATATCGGGAGTTCGCGAGAAAGGAGCGGAAGGCTTGGCCACGGAAGTCGCGAGAGGGCGAGGAGCGACATCTCGATGATCGCATGGACAGTGTGGGCCACAGTGAGGTGATGTGACAGGTGACGCAGGATATCGACGTCTCGGGCATTGGGAGCGAGGCAGGAATCACTTGACCGCACGAGTGGTGAGGGTCTGAGGAAGCGAGATCACGATGTTGTCGGTGTCTCGGCACCTCGGATCTTGGGAGTTTGAACTCCGAGTGGTTAGTGCCCCAATCAGCGAAGGGCGATAGAGAAAAGTCCTGATAGCGGAGGAAGAAAGTCAGCATTGACTGACACATCTCGGGTCTCGAGGATCTGGGGAGGTAACGCATAATGGTTGAACTCGCGAGTAGCGAAGTTTCGATCTTTCGAAGGAAGAGACGAGGGTCGCGCAAGGTAAAATCTTTGGGTGCATACTTTCCGATAGGGAAGTAGAAGAACCATTGATTTCTTCGGGCCTGAGGGAAGAGAAGGTCCTGGTGATCGCGGACGTGCACATTGCGAAGAGCGTCTGCAATCATAAGTGCAAACCTTTCCTTTTTAATAAGTTTTAGAGTTCAAAAGATTAGAATGGACATATACAATTTTCATTTACTTAGTTTTTTATTATTATTTAATATTGATAAGTTGAATTTAGGCACTGAATCACATATCTACCTAGGTAAATATATTGAGTTGTAAAATAGACATCTAGCTGCAATAATTCTATTAAAAAATTACTTTCAAAAACACCTTCCCAAATTCTTGATTGAAACGTTAACAATATATTGAAATGTTGATGGCTGTGAAAATTTGATTCTGGTTTTTGTGAGATAGAATAGCTAATTCACATATATTCAACGTACATGTTCGTTACACGTGGGTAATTCTTGATCATCATTCTCATTCTGAATGTTGATTCTGAAAAAGGCACCAACCAACGACGATCCAAGTGCATTAGTATTAGCAAAAGCTCTGGTACTAAAATTCTCCCACCACTGGGTGTAGCATCCCCAGCCACCCACAGGCCGGGGCATGCTACCTTCAAGCATGCCCTTGGACTTTGTACGTTTACCGATACCTTGTTTAATAATAAGAACACATAAAATACAAGATTTAGTGACATGCACAACATTATACAACAAGCATGCATAATGTAAGATTTAGTTAAACAATAATTAAAATACACAGTGAAATACATTCATACACAGATAATAATATCACAATAGAGAGAACTTATCTTTATAAAAAGGTGACACCAACAGGCTGCAGACCAAGGACGCTCCACCCAACCGTAGACACTACTGTTCCAAATATCAACAATAGTGTCGCCCTCGAGCCATGGCTTTGAATCCACAAGGATGGTTCCAGAGTGTACTTGGGTTCCCAAACCAGTCAAATCTCAAGATCTCACAGGTTTCCCAGTACCCACAACAATCCATGTACCCATATCTCTTCTACCTAGCCTGTACCGCCCAAGAGAATGGACCTCCACCCTTCTCTACCACGCAGTCCCTCAGTCAATCCCTCTCCTTTTATTTTGGGGCCTCTACCACAACTGGTCCAAAATCTCAATGCTGGAACTCACAAGACTCGCAGTTGTGAGAAAGCCATGGCACATGCCAATGCATCTTAGACATGCAGGCCCCAAGTCATGGTTGTATTGCACGAGTGACCATTACACCCAACTATCCCATGGCCAATTCTCAATAGTTCCTTTCCCTTTCCAAGCCAAGACCCAGGTGAGGATGGATCAATGGATGGGTAAGTGAGTGCATGGAATGACGTGAGGGAAGGAATGGTACGAAATGCAGAAGGGAAAGAGTGGATGATCCAATGACCAACGACCATCGACCAATGAAAAGCTCCACAATTAGACCAGGGATGTGTTTAAGTATCTCTCGTGGGGAATCAATAACCTCATGGCCTTCCCCAAGAAGCTCATGTAATCGATCTCCTTCCTTAGACAAAAAGGGTAATTAAAATAGGAATAAACATGTATCCCCACAAACCCTCTGTCTTGTGGAATCATAGCTCCCTATACTCTAGTCTTTGTCTTTCTAGCAACCAACGATGTGTTTATTATTAATGATGATTAAAAAATTACATTTCTTGGGCACACTGGCCTTTTAATAATTGTTTGGGAACTCTGGCCTCTAAGAATTGTAACAATACATTATTTAAAATGGGGATTCAAATTCTAGGGTGTTACATCCCCTCCCCATTATTTTGGCATTATCCTCAGTGCATATACAAAATAGAGATCAAAATCTCAAATTTATTCAAAACGATGTGGGTATTCTACCTGCATGGCATCTTCAGGACCGTAGTAGGTCCACTAAACTTTTACCAAGTCTATAATTTGATTCTAGAGCATTTTGACTTTTCTGTCCAATACTTGCACTGGCTGAACCTAAAAATCTCCCTCTGTCTCTACCTAAATCAGATGCCAATCAATAACATGGTTAGGATCATGTACATATTTTAGTAAAGAGACATGAAATACATTGTGCACATTCATGGAAGCACGCAATCCAAGCATGTATGCAAATATCCCTATTATGTCCAATGTTTCAAATGGACCACACAATCTCACTGCCAGCTTTGTACAACTACCAAATTTCAAAGAGATTTTCTTGGGCTTCACTTTAAAAATTACATGCTTCCCTACTTTAAATTGTCTAGCTGTCATGTTCTTGTCTACATAAAATTTATGTCTATCCTAATCTGCCATTAAATTCTACTTGATCTTGACCACCTAGTCTTCCATGTCCTTGAGCAACTCTAGTCCAAGTACCACTCTATGTGTTGGGTTGTCCCAGATTAATGGAGTATCACATTTCCTACCATGCAAGGCTTCAATTGGGCTCATTCTCAATGAATCTTGATACCCATTATTATATGAAAACTCAACCAAGTGTAAGTAATCTTCCCACTTAGATGGCTTATCCATCACATACATTCTCAACATGTCTTCAATTATTCGATTGACTCTCTCTGTTTGTCCATTTGTCTGGGGATGATATGTTGTGTTAAAGTTTATATTTGTGCCAAATTCTTTAAACAATCCCCTCCAGAAATTGGAGGTAAACTTTGTATCTCTGTCCGAGATGATTGTCCTAGGTATCCCATGCAACCTAGCAATTTCCTTCATGAAAATTTTTGCAATATTAGCTGCTATATGTGTTGTCTTCATAGGCACAAAATGAGAAACGTTTGTTAATTTGTCAACGACCACCATGATTGAATCATGTTTATTATTCGTTTTGGGTAATCTTGTAATGAAATCCATGGTGATCACTTCCCATTTCTTCTTCTGGGATTGGCAATGGGTGCAGCAAACCCGCTAGGTGCCTATGCTCAACCTTCACCTCCTGACATTCCATACATCAAGCGATGTAATCAACAACATCCTTCTTCATTCATGGTGAAAAGAACTGACTTCTTACTGCTGTAATTTTTTTTTGGTAACCGAGATGTCCAGCATAAGGAACATCATGCATTTCCTTTAGTACCAAATTCCTCGGTTCTCTAGAGTTAGGAACATAGATTCAATTTTTATGCATGAGTAGTTTGTCTTCCTTTATCTCATACTCCTTTATTTTCTATTGTACATCTCCTTGTTGTAAGCTTTCCTTTACCTGTAGCTAATGGTGGTCTGTAACAAGACGATCTAAAATTCTTCTCTTCAAGTCTGATTGATGCATACTCACAATAGTAGCATGCATGATATGCACTCTTATACTAAGTACATTGACAACTTTATTCTCCTTTCCCTTGATATGCTTGATATCAAAGTCATATTGACTTAACAATTCCATCCATCTTGTTTTCCTAGCATTGAAGGTTGGTTGTTCAAAAAGATACTTCAGGCCAATGTGGTTTGTCCTTAATTCGAATTTCTTCCCCATGAGATAATGCCTCCACATCCTCAAGGTGTGAACAATGGAAACAAGTTCCAAGTCATGGGTGGCACAGTTCCTCTCATGTTTCTTAAGATTTCTCGACTCATATCCAATGACATGTCCATTATGCATGAGGACTCCCCCAAGTCCTTCCTTACATGTGTTTGTACATACGACAAAAATTTCATTTGGGTCAACAATATTTAACAAAGGTGCACTAGTAAATAATTCCTTCAACAGATTAAAATTATTTTCACACTTGAGTGTTCATTCAAATTTAGTTCCCTTCATCTGCAAATAAGTGATGGGATGATAAATCTTAGAGAACCCTACTATGAACCTTCTGTAGTAGCCAACTAATCCCATAACATATCTGACGTCTGACACATTTCTTGGCATTGGCCATCCTCTAATGGCTTCGATATTCTCTGGATCTATTGCTATGCCCTACTCTGAAATAATGTGTCCCAAGTAATGGATGTGATTTTGATAGAAATAAAACTTACTCAACTTGGCATACAATTGATGCTCTCTCAGTACTTGCAATACCGGTCTTAAGTGATGTTTATGCTCCTCTTCAGACTTAGAATAGATAAGTATGTCATCCAGGAATACTATGTCAAACTTATCCAAATAATTTTTGAATATGCCACTCATTAAGAACATGAAGACAATTGGTGCATTGGCCAGTCCAAATGGCACCACTACAAATTCATAATGCCCATATCCGGTCCTAAAGGTTGTCTTATGAATGTCTTCTTCCTTGATTCTTACCTGATGGTATCCTACCCTTAGGTCAATTTTTGAAAATATCTTTTCTCCTCTTAGTTGATCAAAGAGGTCATCAATTCATGGTAGAGGATACGTGTTCTTTATAGTGTACTTGTTTAACTGTAGGAAGTCAATACACAGCCGCAGGGTTCCATCCTTGTTTTTGACAAAAAGTACTGGTGCTCCCCAAGGTGAAACACTTGGACGCATGTAACCTTTCTTCAACAATTCCTCCAACTACATTTGTAATTATTTTAACTCTAGTATGCTCATTCTGTAAGGTGTTTTTGACACTGGGACAACTCCTGATAGTAAATCAATTGAGAAATCTATCTCCCTTCTTGTAGGAAATACGGGTATTTCTTGGAATACATCTTCAAATTCCTGTAGTACTGAGGAATCTTCAAGGCTTGGCCCCTTTGTATTTTTTGGCTCTTCCACATGAGCTGCATACAATTGACATCCTTTCATAAAACATCTTTTTATTTGTAAGGCTCAAATCTCCCTTATAAATATGGGTCTTGGAACTCCTTTCACAGTGCTCTATCTTCCATTTCCATCAAGACATGTAAATGTCTTATTATGAAAATATAGGACAACATGATGCTTCTCCAACCAATCCATTCCAATTAGAATATCATAATACCCCAATGGTATGATATTTAGATAAATACTAGTATTCATCCCATTAAGACTTAAGGAACAACTTTTGACCATATCATGGATTCATCTTTTGGTTCCAATGGTTAACTAAACCAAACTTTCTTTTCCAAGTTTAATTTTCTACAAATGTAATCTATCCACTATCTTAGGATCTTAGAATCAATCAAAATAGCAACATGTTGATTTATGATCTTACCTTCCACCTTGATCATATTGGAATGGTACTCTGCTTGTCGATCATTTAAACTTGCATAGATTCTTCCCATATCTTCGACAGTTGTAGCCTCTTGGATATTGTGAAAAGTCTTCACTCTGTCTTTTTTGTTTGGTAAATCCTTGTAAAAGTGATCTTCCTTGCATCCCCGACATTAGATTGGTGGTCTTACCCTTTTTCCTAGGGAATATTCCTTATTGAAATCTCCCTTAGCATATTGATCTTGATGATTTCTATTAGGCTCATTCCTATTGAACAGAGGTTTGAATCCTTTCCTCCTCTGATCGGACATCGTATTTTTCTTGTCCTTCTAAGATTTCTGTAGGGATTCTCTTCCTTGGCCTTGCTCATATAGGTATTTATCCTTCTTGGTGGCTTTAGTCAAGGTCTTGGGTTCATCATACTTGATCTTTTCCTTATAAAAGGTTGGCAGTCCACTTAGAAATATCTGTATTTTCACTTTCTCATCACCAATGAGCCTAACATACTTTAAGAATCCCAAGAAATTCTTCTCGTATTCTGTCATAGTCATGATTTCTAGTCGGAGTTCAAAGAATTCATGCATTTTCTTATCAGATGAATGCTCTTAGAGGCACTCCTTCTGGAAGTACTTCTTGAACTGCTTCCAACTGATCCTACTTTCATTACATGCTCCACTTGCTTCAATTGGGCCCACTGCATTGCATCTTTCCCATGTAAACGGTAGGTGGAAATATTGGCTTCCAGATTGGATGAATGGTTATGCAACTGAAAATATCTCTTGATCCCAAGAAACCATGCTTCGACATCATATTCCCTTTCTATTTCACCCTCAAAGGAAGGTGGCTTGAGCTTCCTCATCTCTCCTTGCAAACTATATACCTATTGTTTCCTTCTTTATTGTCTAACAGGAGACACCTCTAGACTGCTTCCGAGATCTTCCGATGCATAAAATTATCCTTCTGAGTAAGGAGGTGGGTGGTGTCCATAAGCTCTACTGGCACTTTTGGAATAACCAACTCTTCCATGATCATCCCTTCTTTCATGACAACTTCCTTCTTCCTCTTTCCTTGAGTTTGATCCCTTCTTCGTTTTCCTTTGCAATTGATTTAAGCTTTGCAACACTCGATCATTTATCTGATTTTGCTCTCTCATCAGTCTCTCTATTGAAACATATTATATTTTTCTAAACCTTTAGACTTTAAAATTTTCATAAAGTCAAATGCATGCTTAGATATCACCATTGATGAAGTCTTTCGCTAAATCCAATGGTCAGAAGTAATTAAAATTCATGGAGTCACCTTTTATTTAAAAAGTCAAATCGCTAGGATAGTTTTCAAAGTATCAGGTTTCAGGGTTTTGCAGACCTAACAGTCCAATATGTGAAGAGTATTGAAATCTTGACATGCGAAGTCACAAAACTACATTCAGTGTTAAAATATGATTAATCCAAACTTTAAAAGCAATTAAAATTAATTAATCACATCATGATTTTGGGATTCGAGTATCATACCTTGAAGGATCACCACAAGTCCCGATACTCGAAACCACGAAATCCTCGTAAGAAATCATGATTAATGAAGGAGCTAAACACGCTTAAAATTTAATTAAGTGTATCACAGTTTTGCGTTTCATGAATTCTAGCCTAGATGGATACAGGGTGTAACATCCCCGACCTCACACCGCTCGGGACATGCCGCTCTTCAAATTCTTTACTTAGCTCTGAAACCATCTTTGTAATATTCCCAGCCTTCAACAGGCCAGGTCATGCTACTCAAGAACACTCTTTCATGCTCAGATACCAATTTGTAACGTCCCTGTCCATTCAAGTTGGGCCACGCTACACTAGAGAACACATCCTTTCTCTATGAAGAACGTATTGTAACACACTTAGCATCCTAACTAAGTTATGTCACATATAATTTTCTAACTGCATGCAATTAAAACATATGCACACACAGAACTCTTGCAGAAGCTTAATATATATAAAACATGAATAGAAAAATACACTATGTAAGTGCATGGATTCACACTGAAATAGCAGTAACATATACATGCAATACCCATAAGCATATAGACAGTTATAATCACGCATAGGATAAACCCATAAAAATAACACGTGAATAACAATGCAGCATGTAAATTAATCACATAAATTGACACTTATCTTTGTGATAATATCACCAACTGTGTGAAGACCTTCCATGAACCTCCCAGCCTTAGACAACATTGTTCATCACTCTCAATAGTGAGTCACCCCCGAGATGGGACTAAACTCCACCTGGGTAAAGGGGTTCCTAACCAAGCTAAAGGCTCATGAACAAGAGGAAAGACTCCATCTCAGGGGTTCACTCAACTAACATCCTACAATCCCTCATTCCCCACATGCCTGTCCCACCCAAGGAAGCGTGCCCCTTCTCTACTCAACAATCCCTTGGCTGCCCCACTTCCTTTCCAGGGCTTCAACAACAGGCCAGATATGAAGTCTCAAAGCTCTGTAATTGTAGATCAACACCTTCAGGAAATCAATCGCCAACAATTCTCTCACCCAAATAATTTCTCACGGGATTGACAACCCGCCTCCTCAATATCCCACCGGCCTGACAACCTACTTATTCAATCCCTCTCCCAAGCTAACAATTACCCATCTGAAGGCTTTGGATACAGGTTCAGGTAAAGTCATGAAGATACAAATGATAGCTCAATGGCTGCCAATATTCATGGATGATTGACTGTATATCTTAGTGATGGATGATTGATGGGAAAGATGATGGTCTGAATGATGGAGAGTTCCTGGAAATGAACTAAGTCCAACAATATGTATGCATGCCCCCAACTTGACACTTGTCATGTTGGAAGTTAATTTGTTCCACTTGGCCCCAACTTAGAACTTAGGATAACATAATTATTGATACTTTATGATTTAAGAAATATTAATATAATATTCCTTAACTTAGCCCCTTCCCTTTCCCTAACTAGTGGAGTTTAGTTCCCCATCTCTTTTATCGTGGTTGGTCTGCGTGCAACAATGTATCTTATATTAAATTTGAGATATGTACAAAAATAGGCGCACTAGCCTTTCAAATCTAGGCTCTCGACCCTAATCAAAACATAAGCATCCTACTTATAATATTCACTCACCAACCTATAAAACATATCAGATATAGAAGGCTCCATGGCCTCTACATCGCACGCACTTAAGATGTTGCACGTGGTATCTCGGAATGTGCACACTTCCTCATTTCACTGTGCAGTACATGCACACACTATGCCATCAAATGTGCATACCAAAATGATATCAAATCATCTCACCATCTTATGTACATTTGTATTTACATTTGCAATTGGGTTCGGCCTTAGGGATATTATAATCCCCTCCCCTCATTTATGCACTGTCCTTAGTGCATCATATACCCATGTACAAATAAATTTCTAAATCCTCAAAAAGATGGAGGTATTCTACCCGCATTGCATCCTCATGCTCCCAAATAGTGTCCTCAACACCGTACCAGGTCCATTGGACCTTTACAAATCCTATGGATCGATTCCAAAGATGTTTGATTTTCTGGTCCAGAATGTGCATCGAGTGCACTTGTAAAACACCTTCTTGCTCCACCTAAATCACATTCCAATCAATAACATGATTAGCATCAGGTATATATTTCTTTAGAAAGGATACATGGAATACATTATGAACATACATAGATGCAGGAAATGCAATCATATAAGCTACTGGACCAATCGTCTCTAGGATTTCAAATAACCCACAATAACGAGCTGCCAACTTTGAACAACTTCCCAACTTCAGGGAACTTCTATTGGATTTGACTTTCAAGAATACATGGTCACCCACTTTAAATTCCCTATGAGTTCTGCCCTTATCAACATAGATTTTTTGCCTGTCTTGGGTAGCCTTTAAATTTTGTTTTATTTTCAACATTTTCTCTTCCATTTTCCTGAGCAATTCTGGCCCAACCACTGCTCTATCTGTTGGGTTATCCCAACTTACCACTGTGTTTCACTTTCTGCCATAAAATGCCTCAAATGGGCTTATCTTTAGAGATTCTTGGTACCCATTGTTATAATCGAACTCTACCAAGTGTAGGTAGTCTTCCCATTTTGATGGTTTATCCATCACATACATCCTCAACATATCCTCAATCACCCGATTCACCCTCTTTGTTTGTCCATCTGTTTCTGGATGATAAGTTGTACTAAATTTAAAATTTGTTCCACATCCATTAAATAATCCCTTCCAAAATTTTGAGGTAAATTTTGGATCTCTGTCAGACACAATTGTCATGGGTATGCCATGTAACCTAGCAATTTCCCTCATACAAACATCATCAATGTTCACTTCCTTGTGAGTGATCTTAGCTGGAATAAAATGGGCGACTTTAGTAAGCTTATGCTCCACTACCATGATAGAATCATGTTGCTTGTTTGTTCTAGGCAATTTGGTAATGAAATCCATGGTTACAACTTCCCATTTCCACTTAGGAATGGGTAATGGCTATAGCAAACCATTTGGTTTCCTATGCTCAGCCTTTAATTTTTGACATTCAAAACATCTGGCAATAAAATCAACAACCTCATTCTTCATGGCTGGCGAATAATATTGGCTCTTGACAGCTGCAATAGTTTTCTGATATCCTGGGTGCCCAGTATAAGGCACATTATGCATTTCTCTCAATATCAAAATTTTCAATTCCTGAGAATTTGGTCCATAAATTATGTCCCTGTATATGAGAATTTCATCCTCATCTAGCTTCTATTCTTCAATTTTTTGCTGCAAATTACTTTGCTGTAATTTTGCCACTGAATCCTTGTATTGTAAATCTAATTTGGCAGTCTCTATAATTATGTGTTTCAAATCTGATTGATACATGATAATGGTTGTAGCATGCATTTCATGCACTCTTCTGTTGAGTGCATTAGCCACTTTGTTCTCTTTTCCATTGATGTGCTTTATATAAAAGTCACATTTTCTTAGAAATTCTAACCATCTACTTTGCCTAGCATTTAAAGTTGGATGATCAAACAAATATTTTAGACCATTGTCATCTTTCCTCATCTCAAACCTTTTCCCCATGAGGTAGTGTATCCATTTCCTCAAGGCATGTACTATGGCTTCCAACTCCAAATCATGAGTGGCATAGTTTTTTTCATGCTCCTTTAACTTCCTTGACTCATAACATATAATGAACCCATTTTGACTGAGGAATCGACTAAGTCCCTCTTTACATGCATCTATGCATACAATGAATTCTTCATTTGGGTCTACTATCCTTAATATTGGATCACTTGTCAATAATTATTTCAAGTGTTGGAAAGTCTTTTCACAATCCAATGTCCACTGAAACTTCACACCCTTTCTTTGCAATGAAGTGATTAGGCGTGCAATCTTTGAAAATCCTTCTATAAATATCCTATAGTATCCTGCAAGGCCCATGAAAGATTTCACCTCTGTCATATCCTTTGGAACTAACCATTCTCTAATGGCTTCTATCTTCTCAGGGTCCGCTGCTATCTCATCCTTTGAAATGATGTGCCACAAAAAGTGAATTTGCTTCTAGTAAAATGAGCACTTGCTCAATTTGGAATACAATTGATGCTCCCTTAATACTTGTAAAACCATCCTCAAATGATGTTCATGCTCTTCTTCTAACCTGGAATATATGAGAATGTCATCCAAAAAGACGATGACAAACTTGTCTAAATATTCTCGTAAAACACCATTCATTAAGCACATGAAAACAACAGGTGCATTTGACAACCCAAATGGCACCATTGTGAACTCATAATGACCATACCTTGTCCTGAAAGAGGTCTTTTTGATATCTTCCTATTTAATCCTTACCTGATGGTATCCTGACCTGATATTTATCTTTGAAAATATCTTTGCATCCTTCAATTGATCAAAAAGATCATCAATCCTTGGCAGAGGATACTTGTTCTTTACAGCCACTTTATTCAACTGTCTGAAATCAATACACAATCTAAATGTTCCATATTTTTTCTTCAAAAACAAAACTGGGACACCCCAAGGTGACACACTTGGGTGCATATAACCCTTCTTCAGAATCTCTTCAAGTTTCATTTTCACCTCCTTTAGCTCTAGTGTACTCATTCTATAAGGATTCTTTGACACTGGAGCTGCTCCAAGCATTAGATTTATAGAGAAATCAATGTCCCTCCTTGGGGGTAGTCCTAGTACCTCCTTGAACACATATTCAAAATATTCCAGGACTACATAATCTTCCAAATTTGGCACCTTATCTCTAGGTGTCTCCACCAAATGAGCTGCAAATATTTTACACCCTTTTCTGTAACATTTCTTCAGCTACAATGCTGAAATCTCTTTGATGACTACTGCCCTGGGAATTTGATGTACTTTCCTTAGTTTCCCTTCCTCATCCAAGCAAATAAATGATTTTTTATGGCAGTCTAGGATGTCATGTTGTTGTTCCAACCAATCCATCCCAATTAGACAGTCATATGAACCTAAAGGCAATATGTTCAAATCTCCCTGGGTGTTCAGTCCATTCATGTCAATAAGACATGACTTAACCATCTCTTTAACTTTTCTTTTGTCCCCTGTAGCCAGTTGGACCAACCAATATTTCCTATGTTTTCTTCTTGGAAAATGCAAACTTTCCACCACCTTAGGATATATATAACTATGACTAGCTCCTGAATCAATTAAAATAGCAATGGTTTGGTTGTTGATCATACCTTCCACTTCAATCATATGTGCCTGATATTATGCTTTCTTGTTGTCCAGGGCTACATGGATCCTGGGTATATTTCTTCCCATGTCCTCCACTATTTCAACTTTTTGTACATTATGAACAATCCTCCCTTTTTCACCTTTGTGAGGACAATCTCTGAACATGTGATCCCCTTTACAACCCCAACATTGAATAGGTGGTTGCCTTGTCCTTTGACTTCCTGTGTCCATGATTCTAGGTTCCTTAGCATTTTGTTGTCTCTGTGGACTATTTCTGAAGGATGGTGGCTTAGACCCCTTCTTCCTTTGATCCATCTTGAATTTATTTTTGTCTTCCCAAGATTTTTGGAATGTTGGCCATGATTTCTTTTTATCATATAGGCATTTAGCTCGCCTTATGGTCTCCTCCAATGTCTTGGGATCATCATAGTATATTTTTTCACTGATGAATGATGGCAATCCACTCAAATACCTTTGAATTTTGACTGTCTCATCCTTGAAGAAAGAGACATACTTCAGTAGTTCTAGAAACCTTCTCTCATATTCCTCAATTGTCATAGTCCTAAGCTTGAGTTCAAAGAAATCTTTCATTTTCTTGTCATAGTATCTCTTAGTCAAGTATTTCTTCTCAAAATACTTCTTGAATCGTCTCCAAGTAACAATTTTCTCTTTGATGTGCTGCACTTGCAGAAGTTGATCCCACCACATGGATGATTTTCCTTTGAGTTGATAGATGGAAATTCTACCCTCTTCATGAGAGGAATAATTATGCAATTGAAAATACTTTCTCATGCCCAACAACCATGTCTTTTCATATTCATCCTTCTTGTGCTCATCAGCAAATGTCGGAGGTTTCATTTTTCTCATTTCTCCTCACAGTTCATCCACCCCAGACCTCTCATATGTTCTGACAGGCAATGGACTTGAGCTGTTGTGTGATCTCTTATTGGAATTCCTCATGGAATGGTGGTGATGCTTGCTAACACTTCTTGTTTTTATTTTCTCATCATGAGACTTGTGACTTCCCGATTTGCTTGAGCCAGTCTCCTTATCCAATTTCTTTTCTATTCTATTCAAGCTCTCCAATAACTTTATATTGAAGTCATCCTACTGCTCCTTGGCTCTCATAATCCTTTCATTATCATATTTATGTCTTTGAACATCCTTCTGTAAATTTTTAATGGTCTCTGCCATATTTATGTTTTCATCCCTTTATTCACCATGTCCATTGGAGTTTGTTCCTTCCATGCTCAAATGGACATCCATCCCTCTAACTTCATCTTCCTGGTTTTAATTTCCTGGTGCCTCTTCCATTAATTTGGACTCTAAAATCATCTTGATATGATCTCGTTGTTGTTAAATCTGCAAAATGTGCAGCCAACAAAACTTGTCAGAATGATTGTTTCAGCAATTTTATGAAAAATATGAACCATTTTGGTTCAATAATTTGTCAGAAGCCTTTCTTTTGATTTCCTAAAACATTGAATTTCCAATCAATTTTCTGAGTGGATAATTATATTCCACTATCCAAGACCTTTCCAACTCCTTCTCACATTCTCAATTCTGAGTCTTGAGCAGAAAGTTATGGCTTCATGGAGATAGTTGGGTCTTATAATTTACCATTCACCGTTTCTGTTGTTCTTCCCCCTTCAAACAACTTCGCATGCACAAGTTTCAATTTTTTCTCTCATATTTTCCATGTGTTGAAACATCACAGTTAAATTGTTCTTCATGGAATTTAAAACCATTATGTATCAATTCTTTGTCGCGCCAAGAACATGCGCACACTTTTGTGTCGCGCGTCAATAAATACCGTGCACAGTTTTGGTTCTTGCACTATTACCCGTTGCACACAATTTTTGTATCATGCACTAATATTCCACATGCATTTCTCTCTATTCATTGCACCATGCCAAAGTTCAATATTCCCCCACCGCACACAATTATCTACGCACACCATTGATTACATTGTCGTGAGACAACTTATACTCATATTGTGCGTGCACCAACAAAACTCCTCTGTGCTTTACAATACTTTTCACACCACGTGCACCATTACCATGTGTGTGTGTGCACCTCACAAACCTTCTTATGCATGTGTGCTCCGCGCAATGCCAAATTTAGTGCGTGCACCCGCACACCATATTCTTCCGCGCGGCGCCACAATTTACCGCGTGCACCTGCATGCTAACATTTTTTGCGTGGTAATGAAATTTATCGTGCGCACCAACATGCCAATATCTTGTGGTGCAGTGCCAAATTTTAACTATCACATGATTTTCAATGCACATCATGCATTTTTAGTGTGCCCACCTATGCACATTCACCTTTATGCGCATCAAATCCTCGTGAATTCCGCTCCATCTGTCATGGCTTCACTTTAACTTCAAATTCGACCAATTCCAAGTTCAAATTTGCTAGGACAAATATTAAATCAGTAATATTTCATCACTTGACTGAATTTCTCCATTTTCTCATGAATTCACCCACAGAAATTGGGGATTTTCCCCATTTTCACCCAGTTGTTGTTACTTTTTTTTTTTCCATGGACGCTCTACAACTGAAAATTGGCCACTTCAAAATAAATCCTCTGTGACATTTTTCTTCAACTAAACTTTCTCGGCCCATTCAGGCTCAGTGTTGAAAACTAAAGCTTTGATACCAATTTGTAACATCCTTGGCCTCACACCAGCCAGGACATGCCACTCCTCAAACGCTTTACTTAGCTCTGAAACTATCTTTGTAAAATTCCCATTCTTCAACAAGCTAGGTCATGCTACTCCAGAACACTCTTTCATGCTCAGATACTAATTTGTAACGTCCCCTACCATTCATGTCGAGCCACGCTACACCGGAGAACACATACGTTCTCTGTGTGGAACGTATTGTAACATACTTATCATCCTAACTAAGTTATGTCACATATAATTTTCTAACTGCATGCAATTAAAACATATGCACACACAGAACTCTTGCAGAAGCTTAATATATATAAAACATGAATAGAAAAATACACTATGTAAGGGCATGGATTCACACTGAAATAGCAGTAAAATATACATGCAGTACCCATAGGCATATAGACAGCTATAATCACGCATAGGATAAAC
This sequence comes from Picea mariana, assembly GCA_032191745.1. NCBI lineage: Eukaryota > Viridiplantae > Streptophyta > Pinopsida > Pinales > Pinaceae > Picea > Picea mariana. The sequence continues at coordinate 69,473 of JASDQU010010278.1, read as the reverse complement.
CCATAAAAATAACACGTGAATAACAATGCAACATGTAAATTAATCACATAAATTGGCACTTATCTTTGTGATAATATCACCAATTGTTTGAAGACCTTCCATGAACCTGCCAGCCTTAAAACACATTGTTCATCACTCTCAATAGTGAGTTACCCCCAAGATGGGACTAAAGTCCACCCGGGTAAAGGGGTTCCTAACCAGGCTAAAGGCTCATGAACAAGAGGAAAGACTCCATCTCAAGTGCTCACTCAACTAACAGCCTACAATCCCTCATTTCCCACATGCCTATCCCACCCAACAAAGTGTTCCCCTTATCTACTCAACAGTCCCTTAGCTGCCCCACTTCCCTTCCAGGGCTTAAGAAACAAGATGGATAGGAAGTCTCAGAGCCCTGCAGTTGTAGTTCAGCACCTTCAGGAAATATATCCCCAACAATTCTCTCACCTGGATAATTTCTCATGGGCCTGGCAACCCACCTCTTCAATATCCCACGGGTGTGACAACCCTCTTCTTGAATCCCGCTCCCAAGCTAACAGTTACCCAACCAAAGGCTCTGGATATGAGTTTAGGTAAATTCATGAAGATACAAACGATAGCTCAATGGCTGCCAATATTCATGGATGATTGATTGTATATCTCAGTGATGGATCATTCATGAGAAATATGATGGTCTGAATGATGGAGAGTTCCCAATAATGAACTAAGTCCAAAAATATGTATGCATGCCCCCAACATGACACTTTTCATGTTCTAAGCTACTTTGGCCCACTTGGCCCCAACTTAGAACATAGGATAACATAATTATCCATACTTTATGACTTAGGAAATATTAATATAATATTTCTTAAATTAGCCCCTTCCTTTCCCTAACTAGTGGAGTTTAGTCTTCCATCTCTTTTATCATGGTCTCGATGTATCTTATATTAAATATGAGATATGTACAAAAATAGGTGCACTGGCCTTTCACATCTAGGCTCTCTAGCCTAATCAAAATATAAGAATCCTAGATTATAACACTGGCTCACCAGCCTATAAAACATATCAGATACACAAGGCTCCCTGGCCTCTACATTGTGCTCACTTAAGATGTTGCGCATGGTATCCCAAAATGTACATGCTTCCTCATTTTACTGCGCAGTACATGTGTGCACTATGCCATGAAATGTGCATACCAAAATGATATCAAATCAACTCACCATCTTACATACATTTGTATTTACATTTGCAATTGGAGTAGGCCTTAGGGATATTACACAGGGTAACATGAGATCCAAAATCCTGAAATGGATTAATGTTATAAACGACTAATTAAAAGGATAAGCTTGATTTATTAATACATTAAGCAAACTTATTTCCTGTTAAACTTACGTTGTTTTGAAAGGAAAATAAATTCAAATTTTCTCTGTGATTTTCCCAAATCACGAGGTATCGACCATTAATGACATTAATAACTGATTTAGGGAAATGATTTCAAATAAGATCTGATTTTAACGCCTGAATATTTTTATTAAAGAAATTAAATGTGTTTTCAGTGAAGGTATATGCATGGTTTATGCGTTTAAGGAAAAAATTCTGAATTGCATTCTTGTTTTCATAGAGTTGGCTTAGTGAAATAACTAGTTTTCTTCATTTTCATTCTCTGTAATAGGTAATAGAACTCCGAGATTTGATACCATGGCTCCACGGAAAGCGCCTAAAGCAACTGGAAAAAGTTTCAGCCAGAACATACATGTTATTTCTGATACTTCGCCCAGAAGTATAAACACAGTTAAGACTTGGACGCATGTATTCAACACTCTACAAGATGAACTGGTAAACTTCCCTGATGATTCAAGTGACAATGAAAAGGATAACTTGTCTACCAAATATAATATTAAAAGCGGAGCTACATAAGGTAGCAACAGGGCCGAGCCTTTTACCATACACTGATGTGATTGGATGGGCACTGGATCATTTAGATATCCCAACTAGAACTATATTCAACTCTCAGAAGGTAGCTATTGGGTCATTTTAGTCGGAACACATACAAGTGATGTACAAATTTTCTACAACATCAAACTTCATTTATAATGTCAGTTTTCTAGTGAATTTTAATAAGAATGAGTGTGATCAATATGGAAAGAGTCTTTTCGACTTGATCAAGGACTAGTGCTCAGGCCCCAAAAGGTTCATATCTGATTCTAATGCCATATATTCAATCTCATCTCTATAACCACAGTTCATGTATATAGCCATGCTAATATGTAGACTCTATGGAAAAGAGAACACAACCCATTTATTTCTACCATGGGTACCCATTATACACACAGTGGTGAAAGGGGTTTCTTTTGACTGGGCCAAGATATTGTTGGACAGTCTGGCTAGTGAAATCACAGAATACCAAACAAAGAAAGCCAAACGAAAACCAACTTCATTCTTCATGTCATCTTATATTATGGACGCCATCTATTTCATGACACCTTTCCTGCTGATGGGATGGAGTTGCACTCCAGATAGTGTAGAACCAATTCATGTTTATCATTCAAAACTTTGGGAAGATAAGACGAAGGATTCCTTTTATGAAATATGTAACTAGGTAGCGGTGTCGATGCACACTACTAGTTTTGGTCATTCACCTCCTAGAATTTCAGATGCAGTTGCAGCTAACCTAGATAAGGTGTCAGATTGGTACATTGAGGAACACTTCTCTTATATCACAGTTTTTAGTTATTCAGTTCCCCCCTATGATCTACCAAAATTTCTACCAGACCGAATGGTGTGCCACGAGGTTGCACAACAAACTGTACTCGGCGAGATTAGCAAATAACTTAAAGAAGTGAAAAAAATGTTATGGCCATCTTTTCCCTTACAGATTGGTGCATTGTCTTTGTTAGATTTCGGCCATTCTAGAGTGGAGGTTGCAGCCTTAGAATAAATAAAATTGGTTAACATTGAATTCAAGAAACACGACCCACAAAATGTCGTGGGTAATCATATGGCCAATTTCAATCTAAAAAAATATGAACATCACGAGTCCCCTAAGGACGAAATGTTTCGAGGGGTAAGATCTTACCAAGAAGTTATGAGGCAAGTTTGAGCTCTACCACCTTGTGAAATGGTTGAGTTTTAGAATTTCCAAAAGAATCAAAGAAGTAGTCTTCCTAAAGTATTACAAGTGGAAAACCCAAAGTCTCTGGATACACAACAAATAGATACCCAAAATCCAGAAGTCGGAAGCTCTACTAAACAAGAATTCCTGGAAAACTTAGAGAAACCTGAGGTCTCAAATCAGAAAGAAGATACTACGGCAACAGAGGTATCAAATAAACCGACCAAAAATCAAGAAGAGACACTAATAAAGAAAGGAGAAGATAGGCCACTGTCTTCACTAGAGAAATCAACTACAAATGAAGATGGAAAACAGTTATCCACATAAATCGGAAGCCCCATTGAGGTTGTCACGCCATTACAATTAACCAGAGGAAACCCTAACACAGAGGTAATATTCATAGGATATATCATGCCTATCCCTATTGAACAAATACCTCCTACCGATTTCCTTTTCAGTAAGAAAAGGAAAGTTGTGGTGAAGAAAGAAATGCACTAGAAAGAAGGAGAAATCGTCAAAAAGAACAGAGTATTATTGGATGGACAAAATCTGGAAGACAAATAATTTGCTACAAATGTAGCAGGCTCTTTGGGATATTTTTCAACAACCAACTTATTCTCAGTTGATAATATGAAAGAAAGGCTGAAGAAGAGGAATCAAATGATAATTCAGTTGCAAGATCAAATAAGGAATACAAATAATAATATCAGAGATGATGTCAATAAAGGACTTGAATAGGCTAGAGCTATTGATAGACAACAAATCCAACTTCTCAAGTCCAGTCTTGTCCAACAAGATGAGTTGGTTAAACAATTACAAGACAAGATAATTTCCACTGAGAAAATGGTTACGGATATAACAGTGTTCCAAGCTCAAGCATCAAAAGTGCTAAAGAAATTGGAAATAACACAACAAATCCTTTTGGCCAAGGTAGAGATCATCCAAAATCATTTTCATGAAGTAAATCAATCATTAGATAATATTGGTTTCAAAGAAAGAGAGTCTACTGACTTTTCAAAAAGCGGTCATGTCATCAGCTAGAGAAGAAGTACATGTAACTCCCAGATTGACTGTTGCAGAACAAGTCAGAGGGGATATAATATTGAAGACATGGGTGGCCAATATAGCCGAGAGTAAAAGAATGGCCAAACAAATAAACGAGGATTGTGAAGAGGTTTTTTATTTGCTAAATAAAGAATCACTAGGCATTGGAAAAGATGATTGTTCTGAAATACTAGGACAAATCAACATTGTAAAACATCAACTTGACATCAAAGAAATCTTAAAGGAAGCTGAGATTGAAATTTCATAGTTAAAGAAGGTTGACATCGCTCAAATATATAGATGGTTGATAAATCCAAATTTACAGTTACAGTCAATGACTTCTGAAGATAAAAGGATAGAAGATAGGTTGCCACAATTACAGAAAAAGTTGTATCTTTTTTAGGAAAAAGATACAAAACCTTCTAGACTATTAGTACAATTCCTAAGTAGGTACATCAAATGTCTCGAGAAATATGAAGGAAGTACTTTAAAGAATCAATGAAGTAACATATGCATACTTGTTCTATCAGTATGAGAGAGAGATAGAAAAGAACCAAGTGAAACGATTCAGGTTTTTATTTTGTAACCATTACTATCTAGGAATAACAAGAATTCCAACAGCCTAGGGTTGAGAACCTTTCGTATGAATATATTTTCAAAATACTAAAAATATGCTGCTTATTTCCAGTTGTAATTGAGAAAAACTCTCCTCATCAAGAATTAATACAAGTGCAGACTAGAGATTCCATATTTCATCCAGTTTGAGTTATGTCTACCGGCTTTACACATTTCAACATCTTTTTCTATATTTCCTTAATGAATGCCTAATCGCAATTTAGTACAACTTCTACTGTCATTATATATTTCATTTAGTTAACTGATAGCTAATAGATTTTCCTCTATATTTTCTATTAGCAAATAAAAGACCTGTGAGTTAATTAGATTGCTACATTTAATGCTTCATTAAAGGTTACCCATCTATTTTTTTCTTCTGTAGAAGAGTGATATTCTTCTGTGATTGATGCCTTTCTTTGTCTAACATATTTATGTTTTTCTCTCGTTACATTCATTATTTTCAAATTTAACTCAGATATGAAAAACGACATCTGAGTTCTTATATCATTAATTCATTTTAGGAACTTTTCTCATATAACTAAAATAGAAAAACCCAAATATTAAAACTCTCTTTATTTTTTGATGCCTGACATTATGCTATGAGACTTAAGTATAAACTCAGGAACAACATCTTTTTAGCGCCATTGTCGGGGACGGAGAAACAAAGTTATTTTTCCCTAGGAGAATGGCATTGGTAAGTTTTTTTCTTTGATAGTGAACAAAGATTTAACACATTATAAGTCTTTATTTTTAACTTGGCAACTCCACAATTGATAAATTGGAATTCGTTCAAAATAATACCAAAAAGAATCTCAACGATAAGAAAACCTCGCTTGTATCTGACCCTAAAAAACTTTTGAAATCAAGGGGATAACTTAAACAAACTATTGTGTCAGCAAGTAAGGTTTATCAAACCAAATCAAATACTAAAATTTTATTGGAACCGTTAACTTCACAAGAAGTTCCTATCCAACCCCTTTTCAGTGAAACATATTCTGATAAACTTGAAGTCGAAACCCTAAAACCAGAGTTGTTTTCTTTCAAGATTAAATTTGACAAGTTTCCAACCTCTCAAAGCTATGAGGAATATATTTATTACCCAGACTTGACTCTTGTTGGTTCTCCTATCTATATATCCTGCAAGTTTGAAGAATCTAGCTCATATTTCCTTATTCCCATCTTTTCTTATTTTTAGTCTCCTAACCATAAGTCTCATGAATTTTTTTTGCTTCATCCCGAGGGTACTGAAAAGTCACTACACTTTTATGAAAAACACCTTTTCAATCTCAAAGTTTCATCCCTCAAATTATCAATGGCTTCGGCCAGAGGAGGTGGTGTCACAGGTGGTGTAGGAAGAGGAGCAGGTGGTCAAAAACCATCCCCATTTCCTAGAATTTTTTCTAAAGTAGTAGCTATATATGGTTCGTTGGTTCTTCTAGTTCCCCTCTATGATTTACCTGAAAAATATATGAAAAATTTACCAAAGTTCACCGGAGAGGGAGATTTAACCACGACTAAGCATATAAAATTATTTCATCAATTCACTGATATCCTTGGCCTTGAGCACAAGGATGTTTATTCAAGACTCCTAGTTCAAACTTTCAAAGGAAAGGTGAGAGCCTGGTTTCGAGGACTTCCAGCAGATTCCATAGGATCATATGACGGTTAGAAAGTGCCTTTATCGGACAATGGGGAGAAATAAAATGTCATATTTATTATTTAACTGAGTTTGGAGCCTTAAGAAAGAAAAATTCGGAATCAGTTCTTGAGTTTACTCAAATATTTAATAAATTATATAATAAGATTCTAGCTGAAGTTAAACCTTCCCAACTCATAGCAAAAGTAACTTTTGTTGGGGCTTTTGATCCAGATTTCACTCTATTATTAGAATAAAGGAGATTTTTCGATCTCACCAAAATGCAGGATGACACTGTAGAAATTGAATCAAATATGATGGCATCAGGAAAGTTAAAATCTAAATTTGAAATGGGAAATAAAGAAACCAGATGCTTCACGAAACAAGCAGGACCCTTCGGAGTTGGGAAGTGCTCTGAAGACATGATGGATGACATGGCTAAAATAATCAAGGAATTGTTGAATAAAATTTCGAGAATGGAATTAGACCAGTCAAAGAATGATCAGTTCCCTAGAAAGGATTTCAGAAGGAATCCTAACCCTCAAATACAACAAAGACAAATTAAGAATGAAGAACAAAAATATTCAAGCCCCCTTTAAGAATCAAAATTTTATAGGA
>JASDQU010010278.1:34037-62268 GCA_032191745.1 Picea mariana | reverse complement strand
ATTGTCGAGAAGGGAAACAAACGAGGCAGCTCCAAAAGCTACTGAAATATAGACTGTTAAAACCAAGGCTACTGAGACAAAGTCTAACAAGACAAAGCCAGCAGAAACACTAGTTATTAATACAAGAACAATGGAAATTCCCATGGAAGAAACAAAAATAGCTGAAACAAAAGAAACACAAATTAATAAATAAAAAAAAATGGAAATACAAATCCAAACTAGAGAATCTGAAAGGACAACGGGAAGTTTTAATCTAGAGAATGAGATTAATAAAATCAAGATCCATGTACCTCTAGTCGAACTAGAAAAAAACCCTACATACAAGAAACAAATTTCCAAAATGATAAAAATTTTAGATTCTGAAAGTCAGACTAATGTTATAAATTTGGTAGATGATAAACCGAATATAATCTTTGGTCTGCACTTCAAAGCTACCAGAGATATCATCGCTCCCTTTTATATTATGCTAATTGTACATGATTATCTGCTTCATAATTACACGTTGGATTATGGTATGTTGTTATCCAAGTATTAGGGTGTTAAAACGGGAGGATCCCTCCAACTATATATGACATATGCTACAATCCTAGTTTTCAGCGGATAGTTCACCCTCTTGTATAGAGAAACAAGGCTAGAATTTATAGTAAGTGATCCGTTGAATCCAAAAATTTATCTTGTTTATACTGCAGATCAAGATTTTGGAAATTGTATTTTATCGATAGATGATGATTTAGATGAATGTATAGAAAAATATTGTATAGAAAAAGAAAATCTAGAAAAAACCAATAAATATGTATATAGTACTAGAATTTGGAAAATGTATTTTGATGGTGCTTCATCATGTGAAGGAGCAAGTGTTGGAGTGATTTTTGTGGCACCCAGAGATGAGTTTGTTATTCCTTTCTCTTACAGGTTATAGTGGGACATCAATTACACCAACAATGCGTGCGAATATGAAGCTCTGGTCTTAGGATTAGAAGTTGTCAGGAAGTTGAAAATTAAAAACTTGGAAGTCTATGGTGATGATGAATTAATAATAAAACAAATAAATCATTAGTACCAAGATAAAAACCAAAGGTTAAGGTCTTACAAAAAAAATTCCTCAGATTTGATCGAATTTTTTTTCTCATCGGTTAATGTTCACTACATTCCTATAGAAGAAAATCAACGGGTTGATTCATTGGCCAATGCAGCCTCAATGTTTGTACCTCATATTGTTTTCAAACTAAAGTACCATATAGAAATGAGACACATACCTTCAATACCAAACAATATACAACACTAGCAGGTTTTCAAAGATTATGAACAAATCAGACAATTTCTAGAAATGGTGGATGACTTTGCCAAAACACTTATTGACCAAGAAAATTAGAATGACCCTGCTTGGATTATGCAGGAAAGGAAAGATCCTCAAGAGTTTCAAAATAAGATTGCTAATCATCGTATTCTTATATTGAAACATAATAAGATCCCCAAAGGTTTGATCCCCTTGGAGAGATTATTTAATCATGACGACATTCCTTTGAAGTCTACTTTACAACCTCTGCCAGAAGAGGTTGAAGATTGTGATATAGGCACCAAAGAAACTCCTAGGTTGGCAAAATTATCTAAGTACCTTCCTCCTGAAATAAAAAGTGAATATGTTGAGTTTCTCAAATAGTATAAGGATTTTTTTTCTTGGTCCTATGATTAATTAAGAACTTATGATACCACCATAAATGAACACAAAATTCCTCTGAAGTAGGGTGTTAAACCATTCAGACAGAAGCTCAGACAAATAAATCTTATATTATTGCCCATGATAGAAAAAGAGGTAAAGAAACTTTTGGATGCCAAGATCATTGTCCCACTTAGATACTCCGAGTGGGTAGCTAATTTAGTTCTAGTGAGGAAGAAAAATGGTGAAATTAGATTGTGCGTGGACTTCAGAAATCTAAACATATCATCACTCAAAGACAATTATCCATTACCTAAAATGGACCACGTGTTGGAAAAAGTAGTAGGAGCTAATATAATGTCTATGATTGATGGCTTTTCAGGCTATAATCAAATTTCATTCCGTGAGGATGATAAACAGAAAACCACATTCACCACCCCATGGGGTACCTTTATGTATGATAAAATGCCTTTCGGTTTGATGAATGCAGGAGATACTTTCCAAAGAGCTATGGATATTGCCTTTATTGGTGAAAGAGATAAGTTTTTTGTTATTTATCTCGATGATCTAACTATTTTTTCTAAATCTGATGAAGAGAACCTAATACACCTCAAGAAGACGTTTGAAAAATGTCGAAAATTTGGTTTTTCTTTGAATCCCAAAAAATCTCATTTTTCAATGCAAGAAGGTAAACTCTTGGGCCACATAGTATATAAGGATGGAATTAAAATTTATCCGAAGATATTTGAATCTATAGATACTATAAATATACCTAGGAATATAAAGGAAATACAATCATTCTTATGAAAAATTAATATTTTGAGAAGATTTGTCCCAAATTTTGCTGAAATTGTGAAATTGATTACAGATATGCTCAAGAAGGATAGAGAGGTCAAGTGGACTACCAAAGCCAAAGCATCATTCGAACGTATTAAAAAGGTTATAGGTGAAGTGCCAGTTTTGGCAAGCCCAAATTACATGAAAGAATTCATGATTTTTTCATTTGCTTCTGAACATACTATTGCGGCTGTACTATTACAAAAAAATGATGAAGGTTTTGAACAACCAATCACATTTTTTAGCAAAATTCCTAAAGATGTTGAACTCAAATACAATATCTTGGAAAAGAAAGCTTATGCAATGGTGACATCCCTTAAAGATTTCAGAACTTATGTGCTACATTATAAAATCCTAACATACGTACCCACCAGTTCCGTTAAAGATATATTGGTTCAACCTGATAGTGACGGAAGGAGAGGCCGATGGCTTGCTAAAATTCAAGAGTTTGATCTGGAAGTGAAACCAATGAATCTTGTCAAAGGAAGGGGTTTGGCTAAACTAATAGTCGAATCTAATCTTAGAGCGCTTGGAAAAAATCATTTACAAGTTTATGAAGAAATTCCAAATATAGAAGACTTCGACGATAAAATGCCTACGACTCAAATCCAAGATAAGTTATCTTCCTCAGTATGGTATAGTGACATAGTTTCATATTTACTGACTCTTCAATGCCCGAGAAACATGAATCCTTCTAAATAAAGAACGTTGAAGTTGCACGCAGTAAAATATTATAATGTAGATGGTCAGCTATATTGGAAGGATCCTCTGGGTTTCTTATTGAGTTATTTAATAGAATTTGAAACAAAGAAAGTCATAAATGAGTTTCACAAAGGAGTGTGTGGAGGAAATCATGCATGGAAGTAAAAAACCTATAAAATCCTGAGAGCGGGATATTATTGGCCAAAATTATTCACCGATTTGAATGCCAAAGTCAAAGATTGTAACCCCTATCAATTATTCACAGGCAAACAAAAGATTCATGCACTACATTTGGTGCCAATAAAAATTGAAGCTCCTTTTCAACAATGGGGTATGGATTTCATTGGTGAAATACATCCTCATTCAAGTGTGTAATATAAGTGGATCTTGAACGCTACTGATTATTTTACTAAATGGGTGGAAGCCATTCCTACACGAAACACAATCGACACAATAGTGACCAGTTTCCTGGAGGAGAATAGTTTATCAAGATTTGGCTACCCTCAAAAGATCATTACTGATAATGCTCACTCTTTTAAGTCCATGGACATGATAATTTTTTTTCAAAAGTACAACATCATATTGGGACACTCTACAACTTACTATCCTCAAGGCAATTGATTAGTTGAATCATCAAATAAAATCTTGATCACCATAATTAAGAAGGTGTTGAATGAAAATAAAAAATCTTGGCATGTGCATTTGAAGTATGCCTTGTGGGAAAATCGGATAGGCACTAAGAGATCGATTGGGATGTCTCCTTTCCAAATGGTGTATGAAACTGACACAGTACTACCTATCAACCTGGATTTTCCTGTAATGAAACTCTAGCAGGATGTGAAGGAGGAGCCAAATCATGTCACTAGAATAATTAACCAATTGATCGAAGTCTAGCAAAATAGGGATGAAGTAGATGAAAAACTCCAGAAGTACCAAGATAAAATGAAATCCCTATTTGACCAAAAAGTGAAAGACAAAGAATCCCTTCCTCGTGACCTAGTTTTATAATGGGATGCTAGGAAGGGAGATTCGGGAAATCATGGTAAATTCGACCATATTTGGTGTGGACCTTTCAAAATCACAACTTCTGAAGGAAATAATTCATTTTTGTTAGAAAATTTGTATGGAAAAATCCTTAACGCCCTTATCAATGGGCATTACCTGAAGAATTTTATGCAATGGTTGGCTTCCTAACCTTCACTGTATATACTAGTTTGAGTTCTTCATTTTTGATTTATAGTTTTTTCATTTTCTTGGGTAAGTTTTTAATTTCATTGTAAATAAAACCATGACAGTTGAATTTTATTTAATATATTAATATATATATATATATATATATATATATATATATAAGTAACTCATTGAGTTTGGGTATACGTAAGTTCTTGATATTTTTCATGTTATTTGTCATGCATGATACTTGAAGATAGTCAAGATACTTGAGATATCAGAAAGGTGACATGCATAGATACTCACGTTAAATTTCTCTTGAAGCAGGTAATAAACTAAGAGTTTGCTTCGCTGGAAGTATAAAGAAATTCTAAGGTATGAATTTCTTCCTTGTAAACTTAAGTTAAAATTTTGAAGATGTTAATGAGTAAGACAAAAATATAATGTTTACTAATATCATCACCAAATATTTAAACAAAGAAATGAAAGCTACTTTTTAATTATCAAGCACTTTCTCTCGATGAAATAAAAAGAAAAATATAAGCAATAAAAATACTTTAAAGAAAAATTTTCAATAGTCGAGTAAGAAGCTTGTTTAAGAGTGACTGTACTTACAAAAGAACATTTGAATCCTCTTTTTGTTCCCCTGTTCATTTTCAAGTTGTATCTTTACATGATTCTTGATCTCATACCATGAGCTTCTTAGAGGAGAGAAGTCTCACCTTAACTTTGGAAACTCATAAACAAATATTCAAAACGAGAATAGGTAAAGTTTCTTATAATTACTCTAACTTTAACTGAACAAGAAGTATGTCTAGGTTGATCCTAACTATGTTAGTCTTTCTAATAGGATTAGATTGATTAGTTTCACTCAAGGAAATTCCCTGGAAAATAAAAACTTCTCGTGAGAACTTCCTTGTAGGTGAAGATGTTTTGAAGGTCAGAGAAGGATTAGTCCATAGTAATCAAAGTGAGTTGACATACATTTTTTGTTAAATTATAAACAGACATCTTCCCCGGTATATTGCATACAGATTGATTGCCCCCACTTCATGTTTTAAAACAAGACAAATGGTGAAAGGAAATTCATAAAATGATTTCCCCCATCTGGTCCAAAAGATATGATGAAAGGTAATTCATTAAATGATTGCCCTCATTTCAACATTTAAATGATAAATTACTAATTGAAGTGGTGAAAGGAAATTCAATGTGGGAAATTTGATAACTTCACCGGGGTATTGAACAGGCTTGTTGGAAGTGAAGCAATGTCTACAATATCTGCAAGGCTATTATACATCAATTATAAGGTGCTCTGGTAACTATTTCTCTGTTCGATTAGATCTAGATTCTAAGCTAAATGGGACTCCTTGACTTAAAATATTGAAATTACTTTACCATTATGTGAAAAAAAATCGAACAAAGCCTGGTAGAATGATTAAGGTTGTTTTGATTATCTTAAACAAATATGAAATTAGTTTTAAGAAAGGAAACCCATTGATAAGCCTAAACTCCAGGCCAGTGAATGATTAAATTTTGAAAGTTTTAGAAGATAAGGATGAAATCCTAAAATCCTTCTTTGTGTTTTCTTCATATGTGTTTCATAAAAATGCAATAATGACTCTAGTTACCCAATAAATGCACTTGGTCTACTTTTCTTCTCGTCCTACAGGGTGACGAGATCCCCAGATGGAGCCTATGTTGAAACATATTCTATTTTTCTAAAACTTTAGACTTTAAAATTTTCATAAAGATAAATACGTGCTTGGATATCACCGTTGATGAAGTCTTCTGCTAAATCCAATGGTCTGAAATACTTTAAAGTCATGGAGCCACCTTTTCATTAAAAACTCAAATCGCTAGGACAATGTTCAAAGTATAGGGTTTCAGTATTTCATAGACCTAACAATCCAATATGTGAAGAGTATCAAAATCCTGACATGCAAAGTCATGAAACTGCATTAAGTGTTAAACTATGATTAATCAAAACTTTAAAAGTGATTAAAATTAATTAAACACATCTCAATTTCAGGATTTGGGAATCATACCTCGAAGGATCACTAGAAGTCTCGATACCCTAAACCACGAAATCCTCGCAGTAAATTGCGATTAATGAAGGATCTAAACAAGATTAAAAATTAATTAAGTATATCGCGATTTCGTGTTTCAAAAATCCTAGCTTGGATGGATATAGGGTAACACGAGATCCAAAATCCCTAAATGGATTAATGTTATAAATTATTAATTAACAAGATAAACTTGATTTATTAATACATTAAGCAGTCTTAATTCCTGTTAAACTTACGTTTTTTTGAAAGGTGGATAAATTGAAATTTTCTCTGTGATCTTCCCAAATCATGAGGTATCGACCATTAATGACATTAATATCTGATTTAGGGAAAATAATATCTTATTTGAATGCTTGAATCTTTTTATTAAAGAAATTAAACACGTTGTCAGTGAAGGTATACGCATCATTTATGCATTTAAGGAAAATAACATTTTTTGGTTTTGAAATACATTCTTGTTTTCATAGAGATGGCTTAGAGAAAAAACTAGTTTTCTACATTCTCATTCTCTGTAACAGGTAATAGAACTCTGAGATTTGATACCATGGCTCCACAAAAATTGCCTAAAGAAACTGGCGACAGTTCTGGCCAGAACACAGATGTAATTTTTGATACTTCACCCATAAGTATAAATGTAGTTAAAACTTGGATGCATGTATTCAACACTCTACAATACGAATTCATAAACTTCCATGATGATTCAAGCGACAACGAAAAGGATAACTTATCTACCAAATATAAGATTATCCCTCAAGAAGAGATGCAGAAGGTAGCAACAAGGCCAACGATTTTACCCTATACTGGCACGATTGGATGGGCACTGGATCATGTAGATATCCCAACTACAACTATATTCAACTCTCAGAAGATAGTTGTTGGGTCATTTTGATCGAAACACATACAGGTGATGTATAAATTGTTTGCAACAAACAACTTCATTTATAATTCTAGTTTTCTAGTGAATTTTAATAGGAAGGAGTGTGATCAATATGGAAAGAGTCTTTCCAACTTGATCAAGGACTGGTGCTCACGCCTTGAAAATTTCATAGCCGATTCTAACGACATATATTCAATCTCATCGCTAGAACCAAAGTTCATGTATATAGCCATGATGATATGTAGACTCTAAGGAAAAGAGAACACAGCTCATTTCTTTCTACCATGGGTACCCATTATACACATATTGGCGGAGGGGTTTTATTTTGAGTGGGCCAAGATATTGTCGGATAGTCTGGCTAGTGAAATCAGAGAATACCAAACAAACAAATCCAAAGGGAAACCAACTTCATTCTTCATGTCAGCTTATATTATGGACTCCATCTGTTTCATGATGCCTTTCCCACTGATCGGATGGAGTTAGACTCCAGACAATTCAGAACCAATTCATGTTTATCATTAAAAACTTAAGGATGATAAGGTGAAGGATTCCTTTTATGAAATCTATAGCAGTGTCGATGCACACTGCTATTTTTGGTCACTCACGTCCTAGAATTTCATACGTCGTTCTAGCTAACCTAGATAAGGTGGGAGAGTGGTACATAGAGGAACACTTCTCTTATATAAGAGTTTTTGGTTGTTCAGTTCCCCCCTATGCTCTACTAAAATTTCTATCAGACCGATTGGTGTGTCGCGAGGTCACATGACAAATTATGCTCGGCGGGATTAGCAAAGAACTTAAAGCAGTGCAGAAAAAGATATGGCCATCTTTACCCTTACAGATTGGTGCATTTTCTTTGTTATATTTTAGCCATTCCAGAGTGGAGGCTACAACCTTAGAAGAAATAAAATTGGTTAACATTGAATTCAAGAAACACAACCCGCAAAAGGTCATGGGAAATCATATGGCTAGTTGCAATCTAAAAAAATATGAACATGAGGAGTCCCCTTAGGATGAAATGTTCTGAAGGGTAAGATCTTACCAAGAATGTTTTAGCTGAGTTCGAGCTCTACCACCTGGTGAAATTGTTGAGTTTTACAATTTCCAAAAGCACGAAAGAAGTATTTTTCCAAAATTATTACAAGGGTAAAAACTAAAGTCTCAGACTACACAACAAACAAAGACCCAAAATATAGAAGCCGAAATATCTACCAAACAAGAAGTCCTAGAAAAATTAGAGAAACCTTAGGTCTCAACCTAGAAAGAAGATACTCCAGTGAGAAAGGTATCAAATAACCCAACCAAAAATCAATAAGAGACACTAATAATGAAAGGATAAGATAGGCCATTGTCTTCACGAGAGAAATCATCTGCAGATGAAGTTGGAAAACCAATATCCACAGAAATTGGCATCCCCATTGAGGTTGTCACGCCATTACAATTCACCAGAGGAAACCCTAACACAAAGGTAATATTCATAGGAGATGTCACACCTATCCCTATTGAAGAAATACCTCCTAATGATTTCTTTTTCAGTAAGAAAATGAAATTTGTGGTGAAGAAAGAAATGCACTAGAAAGAAGGAGAAATCATCAAAAAGCATAGACTATTATTGGATGGAAAAAATATGGAAGAAGAAGACTTTGATACAGAGGTAGTAGGCTCTATAATGATCCCCCAACCAACCTCAGTCTGGGGTATGCCACTCCAGAGAAACCACTCATGCTGTGACACCAGCCTGTAACATTCCCATCCTTCAGGCTGGGCCATGCTACTCTAGGGAACACTTACATTCCTACACTACGGAACATACAATAGCATACCTAGTAGTCAACTAAGTAATGCCACATAAATTTACTCTTTAAACTGCATGCAACTAAGACATATACATACAACATGATCACAAAAGATTTACATATAAACATAATCAAACAATTACTTTATGTAACATACGACTTTTATACTGAAATAATAGTAACTAAAGATATGCAAAATTTACAAAGAATTACCCATAAACATACAAGCAATTATAATCACATATATTATAGACAGCAACATAGGCATGTAAATAACAAGCAACATATCATTTTTATCATACAACTGGTACTTATCCTAGAAATATTGTCACCAACTTCATGCAGACCATCCACGAACCTCCCAGCTATAGACTACATTGTTCATCACTCTCAATAGTGAGTCACCCCTGAGCTGGGATTGAACTCCACCCAGGGTAAAGAGTTCCTATCTAGGCTAATGCTCATGGACAATAGGAAAGACTTTGTCTCAGGTTCTCACTCAACTAACAGCCTACAACCTCTCATTTCCCTCATGCCTATCCCACCCAAGGAAGTGTGCCCCTTCTCTACTCAATAGTCCCTCAGTTTCCCCACTTCCCTTCCACGGATTTAGCAACAGGCTGGACCGGAAGTCTCAAAGCGTTGTAGCTGGAGTCTAGCACCTTCAGGAATCAATCCCTAGTAATTCTGTCACTCATAGAATTGCTCACGAGCCTGATGACTCGCTTCTTCAATCCCGCTCCAAGCTAATCAGGTACACCAACCAAAATGGATATGGAAATAGGATTTAGAATGGTGAAATAATTGTCTCAAGGATAACATAATGCATGAGTGAAATGGTCATGGAATCATTGACTAGATAACTGAGTGTGTAGGAGAATCACTGTAAACTCTTTGTTGAAGTCATTCTATGAATAATGGTCGTTGGTCTGCTAGTCAAGTTTGCGTGAGAAGTCCCCCCCCCAAATGAGCTAAGTTCCCCCATGATCTGAATGCATGTCCCCAAATTGACACTTGTCATATCAGAAGTTACTTTGGTCCACTTGTCCCCAACTTTAGAACTTAGGATAAAATAATTATCCATACTTTATGGTTTTAGTAAATATTAATATAATATTCCCTTGACTTTTGGCTCTCCCTTTCCCTAACTAGTGAAGATTAGTCCCCCATCTCTTTTATCATGGTTGTTCTGTGTGCAATGATGTATTTTATATTAATCATGAGTCATGTACAAAGTAGGCGGACTGGCCTTTGACATCTAGGCATTCCGGCCTAATACCAAAACATAAACATCCCAGCTTATAATAACCAGCTCACCAACCTATAACACATATCATATACATGAGGCTCATTGTTCTCTATACTGCGTGCACCTTAGTTACTGCGTGCAGTATCCTGGAATGTACATATTACATCATTTAACTGCGTAGTTCATGTGCGCACTATGACACATGACATACATTACCAAATGAGGTCAACTCACTATATTAAGTACATTCATATTATATTTACAATTGGGTTCGACCGAGGGATATTACAATCCCCTCCCATTATTTATGCACTATCCTCAGTGCATCATACGCCCATATATAAAAAAAAATAAAAAATCTTCAAAAAGATGAGGGTATTATACCCGCATTGCATCTTCACGTTCCAAAGTAGCATCCTCAGGACTGTACCAGGTCCATTGAACCTTTACAAGCCCTATGGCTTGGTTCCAAAGCTGTTTGACTTTCCGGTTCATAATGTGCGTCAAATGCACTTGAAAAGCGCCTTCTTGTTCCACCTCAATCACATTCCAATAAATAACATGATTAGTATCATGTATATATTTCTTTAGCATGATACATGGAAGACATTATGAACATACATAGATGCAGGCAATGCAATCGTATAAGCAACTAGACCAATCCTCTCTAGGATTTCAAAAGGCCAACAAAATCTAGATGCCAACTTGGCGTAGATTCCCAACTTCAGAGAACTCTTGTTAGCTTTCACTTTCAGGAAAACATGATCACCCACTTTCAATTCTTTGTGGATTCTGTTCTTATCAGCATAACTTTTCTGTCTGTCTTGGGGAGCTTTTAAATTCTTCTTAATTTTTGTCATCTTTTCCTCCATTTCCCTGAGAAACTCTGGCCCAACTACTATCCTATCAGCTGGATTATCCCAACTTAATGGAATATTTCACTTTTTGTCATAAATTTCTTCAAATGGTCTCATCTTCAATGATTCTTGATACCCATTGTTGTATGCAAATTCTACCAAGTGTAGGTAGTCTTCCCATTTCGATGGTTTGTCCATCACGTACATTCTCAGTATATCTTCTATCACCCTGTTCACCCTTTCTGTCTGTCCATCAAACTCAGGGTGATAAGCTATACTAAAGTTCAGATTCATTCTGAATCCTTTGAAAAAACCTTTCCAGAAATTCAAGGTGAATTTCGGGTCTCTGTCGGATACAATTGTTTTAGGAATCTCGTGTAGTCGTGCCACTTCCTTCAGGAACATATCAACAACCTTTGTTTCCTTGTGCATGGTTTTTAGTGGAATAAAATGGGAAAATTTCATGATCTTGTCCACCACCACCATGATAGAACCATGCAACTTTCCTGTTCTAGGAAATCCCATAATAAAATCCATTGTCACTACTTCCCACTTCCACTCAAGAATGGTTAAAGGTTGCAGCAACCCCGCTGGGTTCCTATTCTCATCTTTCACTTTCTGGCATTCCATACATCTAGCGATGTACTTGTTGATCTCTTTCTTCATACCTAGCCAAAAGTAATGGCTCTTGATCGCTGCCACGATTTTCTAATATCCAGGGTGTCCTGCATAAGGAACATTATGCATTTCATGCAGAATAATACGTTTCAGGTCTTGGAAATTTGGAACAAAAATCCTATTCTATCGCAACAGTATTCCATCTATTCGCAACTTATAATCATCCACCTCATTAAGCATCATACCCTGCTATATCATTGCTACCAATTCTTTGTATTGCATATCTACATTTCCATCCTCTAGAATTTTTCTTTTAACATCAGTTTGGTAGATGTTAATGGTTGTAGCATGTAACTCATGCACCTTTTTGCTGAGTGCATCAACCACTTTATTCTATTTCCCCTTGATATGCTTT
The DNA here is from genome assembly GCA_032191745.1 of Picea mariana. Lineage (NCBI taxonomy): Eukaryota > Viridiplantae > Streptophyta > Pinopsida > Pinales > Pinaceae > Picea > Picea mariana. The sequence goes on along the minus strand of JASDQU010010278.1, from coordinate 50,024 downwards.
ATATCGAAGTCATATTCTCTTAGAAATTCTAACCATATGCTTTGTCTAGCATTTAGGTTTGGCTGATCAAATAAATATTTCAGACCATTGTGGTCTATTCTTAGCTCAAACCTCTTTCCCATGAGGTAGTGTCTCCATTTCCTCAACGCATGCACTATGGTTTCCAACTCCAAATCATGAGTGGCATAGTTTCTTTCATGATCCTTCAACTTGCTTGATTCGTAACATATGACAAATCTGTTTTGACTGAGGACTCCACCAAGTCCTTCACTACATACATCGGTGCATATGGTGAATTCTTCTTTTGGGTCCGCGTTCCTTAATATTGGAGCACTTGTCAATAATTGTTTCAAGTGTTGGAAACTTTTCTCACAATCTAGTGTCCACTGAAAATTCACTCCCTTTCTTTGCAAAGAACTGATTGGGTGTGAAATATTTGAGAATCCTTTAGTAAATATTTTGTAGTAGCTTGCAAGACCCATGAATGATGTCACCTCTGTCACATTCTTTGGTGTTGACCATTATCTAATGGCCTCTATCTTCTCAAGATCCACTGCTATCCCATCCTTTGAAATGATATGCCTTAAATGATGAATTTGTTTCTGATAAAATGAGCACTTGCTCAATTTGGAATATAACTGATGTTCCCTTAATGCTTTCAACACCATCCTTAAATGATGTAATTCATTCTCTTCCTCTGACTTAGAATATATAAGAATTTCATCCAAAAATACAATGACAAACTTTTCCAAATACTCTTGGAAAAAACCATTCATTAAGCACATGAAAATAACTGGTGCATTTGACAACCCAAATGGTACCACTGTGAACTCATAATGATCACACCTTGTCCTGAAGGTTGTCTTGCTAATATCTTCTTCTTTAATTCTTACATGATGGTATCCTAATCTAAGATATATCTTTGAAAATATCTTTACATCCTTCAATTGATCAAAGAGGTCATCAATCCTTGGTGGAGGATACTTGTTCTTAATAGTCACTTTATTCAACTATCTGAAGTCAATGCACAACCTTAGTGTTCCATCTTTATTTCTCACAAACAGGATTGGGGCACCCCAAGGTGACACCCATGGGTGTATATGCCCCTTCTTCAGAAGTTCTTCCGGGTGCATTTGCAACTTCTTCAACTTTGGTGTACTCATTCTATATGGATTCTTTGATATTGGCACTGCTCCAGGCATAAAATCTATAGAGAAATCAATGTCTCTCCTTGGGGGTAGTCTGAGTACCTCCTTGAAAACATCCTCAAAATCTTCCAGGAATACATAATCTTCCAAATTTGGCACCTTATCTTTATGTGTCTCTGCCAAATGAGTCGCAAATATTTGACATCATTTTCTGTAACATTTCTTTAGCTGCAATGCTGAAATTTCTGTAATGGTTACTACCCTGGGGATTCCCTGTACCTTCCTTGGTTTCCCTTCCTCATCCAGGCAAGTAAATTATTTTTTGTGATAGTGTAAGAGAGTGTGATGTTGATGAAACCAATCCATCCCAATTAGACAGTCATAAGAACCTAAAGGTAATATCTTTAAATCTACTTTGGTGTTCAGTCCATTCATGTCTATGAGGCATGACTTAACCATCTCATTAACCTTTATTTTGGATCATGTAGCTAATTGTACCAACCAGGATTTCCCATGCTTGCTTCTTGGCAAATGAAAACATTCCACCATCTTAGGGTCTAATAACTATGACTAGCTCCTGAATTAATTAAAGTAGAAAGGGTTTGGTTGTTGATCATACCTTCCACTTCAATCATTTGGGACTGCTACTCTACTTGATTGTTGTCCAGGGCTGTATAAATCCTTGGCACATATCTTCCCATGTCCTTCACTGTTTCATCTCATTGTACATTTTGAACAACCCTACCTTTTTCACCCATGTGAGGACAATCTCTGAACCTATGGTCCCCTTTGCAACCCCAACATTGCATAGGTGGTTATCTTAGCCCTTGACTCCCTGTGTCAATCATTCTGGTTTCTTTAGGCATTTTTTGTCCTTGTGGATTAATTATGAAGAATGGTGCCTTAGATCCCTTCTTCCTTTGATCCACCTTGAATTTCATATTGTCTTACCAAGCCTTTGGAAAGATGGCCTTACATTCTATTGATCATAAAGGCATTTAGCTCTCCTTATGGTCTCTTCTAATGTCTTGGGATCATCATACTGTATTTTTTCACTAATGAACGATGGAAATCCACTTAGATACCTTTGAATTTTGATTGTCTCATCTTTGATGAAAGAGACATACTTCATAAGTTACATAAAAATTCTCTCATATTCATCTATGGTCATACTTCCAAGCTTGAGTTCAAAAAACTCTTTCATTTTCTTGTCATAATATCTCTTAGTCAAGTACTTCTTCTCAAAATAATTCTTGAATTCCCTCCAAGTAACACTTTTCTCTACAATGTTTTGTACCTGCATAAGTTGATCCCACCACATGGAGGCCTTTCCTTTGAGTTGATAGATAGTGATTCTACCTTCTGCATGAGAAGAATAATTATGCAATTGAAAATACTTCCTCATGCCTAGAAACCATGTTTCTGCATATTCATCCTTCTTGTGCTCACCATCAAATGTAGAAGGTTTGATTTTGTTCATTTCTCCTCGCAGCTCATCCACCCCAAATATCTTATACTTTCTGATAGGGGATAGAATTGAGTTGTTGCCTTCTCTCTTATGGGAATTCCTTTGGGAATGATGGTGATGTCTACTAACACTTTTTACTTTTATTTTCTCCTCTGAAGGTCTGTGACTCCTAGATTCACTTGAGCCACTCTCCTTAACCAATTTCTTTCATATTCTATTCAAACCCTCCAATAGCTTCATGTTGAAATCATCCTGTTGCTATTTGGATTTCATAAGCCTTTCATTATCATCTTTATGGATTTGGACATCCCTCTGCAAATTCTTCACGGTCTCAACCATATTCATCTCTTCATTCCTTTCTTCTCCATGTCTGTTGAAGTTTGTTCCTTCCATGCCCAAATGGACATCCACCCCTCTGCTCTCCTCTTGCTGACTGTAATTCCCCTGTGCCTCCTCCATTCCTATGGACTCTGCACTGGTCTGACCTGATTGAGTTGCTCTTAATTCTGTAAAACGTGCAGCTATCGAAACTAATTAGGCTAACAATTCAGCAATTCATGAGAATATGCACCATTTTGATTCAACATATACATCAACATTATCACTCTCGGTTTCCTAGTGTTATCACCATGACAATTCTAGATAATACCCAAGTCTCAAAAACACTGATGCATAGTGCCTTCTGAGATACACTTGTGTAAGAAGGTGGTTTGTCGAAACCACTTTCACTAAGTTGTGGTATCATGTGTCTCAACATGTCAAATCCACCACTCGTGGAGTGGCCGATGGCTTAGTCAGATCACCCTTCTTCACTCGTTCGATACTTCACAGCCATGTGATGTCAACCGAACGTCGCCATGTAACGGACTCAAAAATTAATCATTCTAAATGGATTGGCCAAGCATGGAAACCCAACACTCTTGTACGTAATTTGTTTGTTCTTCATAAATGGAGTTATATAATTACCACTCCCCAAGTATGAAGATATATGTGTATCCATAACCAAAGTAATCCCCAGCTACTCGACTTTCTGCTCTCTGTGAAAACACCTTTTAGTATCCCCAACCTAAGATACATGGACAAGGCTAAATCAAGTGAGACTTGTTATTCAAGCAACATGCTAGGCGTTCCTACGAATAAGGAGGAAAGGGTTGTTGTGCACATTCTAGCAATTAAGTTTCATATAGAGCCAGCTACAGACTCACGATTGGAAGTCAAGATAAATCCCACTATAAAATATTTAGTCATCAACAGGCCAGGTGATGCAAGAGCATCTCTCCATGTCATCCAGCCAACTAGCCAGCCACGCCAGCGAATTCAAATCACATGCTAAGAGAAAGGTGTAGCCTAATTTAAATATGAATTCAATGTAATTTAAATGTTTAATTTGTTGAGCTGGGAAGTCGTGCCTTTGTGCAGGCTGTAGATAAGATCGGCCTTAAATGTTTGTATGGCTGAGATCTAGATCCGATTCTGGACTAGACAACCCATTCAATGTAATTGAATAGGGTAGGTAGGTTGGAGGGAAGAAGTCGAAGATCCCCCTCAAGTAAAAGAGATTTTCATATCTCATTTTGTAGTAGTGGAAGTAGAGAAGAGAATCTACGAGTAGAGAGCAGAAGAGAAGAGCCGAGTCCTTTTTATAGGTCGTGCTCAGGAACACCTTGTAAATACAGGCATTTGCCATACTTAATACAAAGAGCAGTTTTTTCTGCATGTATGTTGTGTTAAATGGGTGTCTGTGATTGTTCATATATGTTGTAGATGTATGTTCTCTTTATGCATTTGCAGGTTGTTTTTTATTTCAGGATTGAGACGTTCTTTATGGTTTCACACTAGGAGGGTGACAGAGTGCTGCAGACTCTGAATACTAGTGCACTGAAGCACTTCTAAACTTTGCAGAGTCAGACAAAGAAGTGTTGCGGCATAGAAGTTGGAATCAACAACTCATAGGAAGACCTCAAGGTTGTTGAATACCTTGGAGGCAAGGCTGCGTGGGTGAAGACACAGTTGCAGATAGAATTCTGCTGTGGATTCTGTAAAGCTCTGCCAAGTGGGCATTGAGCACAAGCACAGGGTGCTGAAAAAGAACTATGTTGTGATTTCAGATAGAAGACGGAATCACTGAGGATTCTGAGAGCCCTTCTAGGTGGGCATTGAGCAGGTGCAAGGAGTGCACAGGGGAAGAACTCTACTGTGAGTTTAGAATAAATAGAATCACTGAGGATTTTGAGAGCTCTGCCAAGTGGGCATTGAGCAGGTGCATAGGTGCACAAGAAGATAGAACTGCTGGAAGTTTTGGAAGAAGACACTCTGCCAGGTGGGGATTTGAGTTAGTGTACAGATAGGCATAGAAAGGAGAAGAGAACTCTTTTGAGTTCTGTAATTTGAAGAAGAGTCCACTGATGGATCTTCACAGGGTTATTGAGTACCCATAAGCACTCAGCAAGAGGTTTCTAGAGTGAAGGATAGCCAGGAGGGAATCCAAGCATTCTCCATATGAAGGAGAAAAGGAAAGAAGAACCGAGTTTCCTTGGGAGGTTGAAGCTACAAGAGAAGCTCAGGACAGACAATAGTTTGTGTGCGAAGACTCTGGAGAGGTGTAGAAGTCAAAAGAATCCCTTGGGGATTTAAGAGTAAAAGCTCAGGAGGGATAGCGTTTTTACACGTGCAGTGAAGCTCAAGGTCGTGGAGCTCGCAGAGGAAAAAGATCACAAAGGTTGAGGCCTTTGAGAACCTGGAAATTCTTCCAAGTCTGGGATGAAGCGCAGGAAGCCCAGGAGAGTGCAACAGCCATCAGATCAATAGAGGAAAGAGATCTGGACCATTAGTTTTCACATCTAGGAAGGTGTTAGGAGAAGCGCACTGAGGGGGAGATCAAAAGCCATTGGATCTCATTCAGAAATCCCGTTAGCCGTTGGATCGGGAGATGATTATAAGAGTTTATCCTCTAGAGTAAGTGCGCAGGAGAACGGATCTGGGCCGTCAGATCTTGAGAAGATACCCATCAGTCGTCGGATTTGACAGGAGACGCACGAGGTTTACCATCGAGACTTTAGCCATCGGCATATCGAGATTCTCAAAGAAAAAAGACTGGGACATTCCAAGTCTCAAAATGCCGGAGCGATCAAGACCGTCCGTTGGTGGAGACACGTGGCAGAGATCGAGCACCATCGGTACTTTGGCGCATCGGGATATCGACATTCCTGTGGACAAGGGATTAGGTAAGTCCACTTTGAAAACCCCAACACAAATTTGAGTCGTTCATTTGGGGAGACAGGTGTCAGAAATCCGAAGAGAGTCAGGATATTCGGCATCAAGAAATTGGAGTTCCTAAGGTTGTGAAAGTTGGGACATCACAAGTCTCGAAATCCGGGAGAAATCAAGACCGTCCATTTCGGGAGGATGCATGGCAGAAATTAGAGCCATCAGGGAAAACCCCGATAGAAAGCTCAAAGTCGTGAGCCCATCAGAGGATCGCGAGTCCAGGGGACATGTGAGTTTCGGCATTGGAAAGCCCAAAACCCCGACAAGAAGGAGAAAGTGCCATTGAGGGTCCAATTATCAACATGGAAGAGAATCAGGATTCGAGGGATCGACAGTCTTGTGGGAAAATGTTTTTCAACATTTGAAACCCCAAAATCCGGAGGGAGATCTGGAGTCGTTGGTTCCATAGGCCATCACAACCGTTAATCAGGCTAAAGGCATACAGGAGTTGCTAGCTGTCAGCATAGCGGGAAACAGGGATTTGAGGGATCGTGAATCCTGAGGGCGAGTGCATTTTGGCATTGGAAACCTTGAAGCTTCGATAAGGAGGTAAGACTGTGGTCATGGGGGTAACAGTCATATGTGCCAAGAGCTAGCTAAGAGAGCTAGTGCGTAAAGGGCGCATCGGGATTCAAGGAATCATGAGTCCTGAGGACATATGCAATGTGGCATTGGAAAGATCGAAACCCCAATGAGGAGTATGACTGCGGTCATATAAGGGGAGGTCACGTGGACCAAGATTCTAGCTTGGAGGGCTAACGAGAATTGGGGCACGTCGGGAATTTGAAACCCAAAACCCCAATAGGAGGATATAAGGCTGCGGTCTTATGGAGAGCAGTCATATGAAGCAGGGCATAGCCAGGAGGGGCTAAGGCTGGATGGGAGCTCATCGGAGATTGGCGAATCGAGAGTATAGGAACTCTTGCCATCAGAAAAGATGAAACCCTGAAAACCTGAAATTAGTATCAGGGGAAGATCACAGTCATGGGCAGAAGGTCATGCGGGTGAAGAAAGGACCTATGGATCGGGTTTTCATCAGGGATTCAAGAAGGGAATTGGAAGAGCTAATTCAGCTCGAAGAGGGGATTAGAACGATATTGAGAGCGGGTGTCGGAGGTTACTCGTTCCTATGTCACTAGGCACTAAGAAGAAAAGGAGTAAGTGGCATAAGAAGGAGGAATCTACGGTTGATGCAATCGAAAGTATTGGAGAGAATCAACCGGTCTGGTTAGATTCTTGCTTAAATGCGGAGATCGCTAACCTAAATTAAGTCTTCAAATAATATAAGCATGTCTCAATGAATTTTGAATAGTTGGTAGCAGAGGTAAAGAGTACCAGAGATGTTAGGCATGTTCTTCAAATGCCCCTTTTTACAACAGGCTAACTGTTGTCATCACCCTTTTGTAATTCTGTGATTAATATGATTATATAAATACATAAACTGATTTTAGACTGTTTTATTACAGTTCCTATATGGTGATGTTATGAATCTTGTTTTCTTTTATAATAAGTTTTTTTTTCTTGTAATCTTATGTTTTTATTTTCATCTGTCTAAATCGGAGGAAATTAAAACACATAATTCTTTTTAATTAATGCTTTGATGTGGTTATGTGTTTTTTTTTTTTTACTATTATGTAATTTAAAATCAGACTCATCGCCTTCCAAGTTACTTCACGCACACTAAACTTTGACCTGTTCATTTATATTTATCATGCATAGCAATATTACAAGGTAAAATGCTTTTCCGCAAACCTAAATCTACTATGTATTTATTCTTCATCGCACCGAAAACTGAAGCACACTACTCTTGCGTTGTGTGCCAATATCCACTGTGCACAGTTTCAGTACTGTGCACCGATATTCCACATGCATTTCTTCCTATGCATGCACCATGTCAAGTTTAACATATTCCATAGCACCCAAATATCTACGCACACTACTGAATACACTATTGTGAAACAACTTATACTCATACTTATGCGCATACCGACCAAAATCCTCTCTATTAAGCAATACTTGTGCACCCCATGTGCACATTACTATATGTGTGCTCACCACGCAAGGCTAAATTCAGTGTGTGCATCTGCACATAATGATCTTCTATGCAACGCCACAATTTACCATGCATACTGGCACACCAACGTTTTCTTGTGTGGTGCCAAAATTTACCATGCGCATGCATGCATGCCATCCTTTTCCATGGATACTCCATTCTCCAATTTTGGTCACTTCAAAGTGGCTCTTCTGTGAATATTTGCTTCGACTAAACCCCTCTGGCCCATCTAAGCTCAGTGTTGAACTGAAGCTCTGATATCATCTTGTAACAATCCCCCGGCCAACCTCAGGTTGGGGTATGCCACTCCAGAGAAGCCACTCATGCTCTGACCCCAGCCGGTAACATTCCTAGCCTTTAGGCCGGGCCATGCTACTCTAGTGAACACTTTCATTCGCATACTGCAGAACATACAATAGCATACCCAGTAGTCAACTGGGATATGCCACATTAATTTACTCTTTAAACTGCATGCAACTAAGACATATAACATACAACATGCTCGTGGAATATTTACGTATAAACATAATCAAATGATTACTTTTAGTAACATACAAATTTTATACTGAAATAATAGTGACTAGAGATATGCAGCATTTATAGAGAATTACCCATAAACATACAGGCAATTATAATCACATATATTATAAACAACAACATAGGAATGTAAATAACAAGCAGCATATCATTTTTATCATACAACTGGTACTTGTATTGGAAATATTGTCACCAACTGCATGCAGACCGTCCATGAACCTCCTAGCTGTAGACTACACTATTCATCACTCTCAAAATTGAGTCACCCCTGAGCTAGGATTGAACTCCACCCAGGGTAAAGGGTTCCTATCGAGGCTAAGGCTCATGGAAAATAGGAAAGACTCTATCTTAGGTGCTCACTCAACTAACAACCTACAACCTCTCATTCCCCACATGCCTGTCCCACCCAAGGAAGTGTGCCCCTTCTCTACTCAACAGTCCCTTGGTTACCCCACTTCCCTTACAGAGCTTCAGTAATAGGTCGGACCGAAAGTCTCAGAGCATTGTAGCTACAATATAGCACCTTTAGGAATCAATCCCCAACAATTCTCTCACTCAAAGAATTGTTCACAGGCCTGACAACCCGCTTCTTCAATCCCGCTCCAAGCTAACCAGGTACACCAACCAAAAGGGCTATGGAAACAAGCTTCAAAATGGTGAAATGGTTGTCACCAGGATAACATAATGCATGAGTGAAATGTTCATGGAATCATTCATTAGATAACTAAGTGTGTAGGAGAATCACTATAAACTCTTTGTGGAAGTCATTCTGTGAATAATGGTTGTCGGGTTGCTGGTTAGGTATGCATGAGAAGTCCCTCGCCCCAAATCAGCTAAGTTCCCCCACGATCTGAATGCATGTCCCCAACTTGACACTTGTCATATCGGAAGTTACTTTGGTCCACTTGTCCCCAAATTTAGAACTTAGGATAAAATAATTATCCATACTTTATGTTTTTAGTAAATATTAATATAATATTCCCTTGACTTTTTGCCCTCCCTTTCCCTAACTAGTGAATTTCAGTCCCCCATCTCTTTGGGGACAAGTGGACCAAAGTAACTTCTAGATCAGATGACCCATATTCACCTCGGACGATCTGACACTTGATATTTACTCCGTGTGATCTAGCGACTGAGATTTATTTTAGATGATCGAACGATCGATATTTACTTCAACTCTCTATCTCTCCAAACTTTGGGAGTTTCAAATCTCAACTAAAAATATCTTGAACATATTTCTCTAAAGTCACTGATCTGTTGACACATACCCTTTGGTGAAATTGTGGTTTGGATTGCGGGACCTCCTTGGGAAATTATCTCCCTTGCAAATTGGTTCCCTGCAATGTCAGATGTCCATTGATCTCTCTCCTTAATTGGATCTGATAGTTGTGACTCTAGTTGTTTCTTCCTTTTCATCGGATGATGCTTGTTCACATGTCCTCTGATCCAACGATCTTATATCTCTCCTGATCCTACAATGACGATCACTCCCAAATTTGAAGGGGGACCGTCAGGACCCTTCAAACCCCTTACAATGGGTCTCTGACATTCTATCTCCTACGTAGATTCTGCAATGCCATTCCTCCCGATATTTTCAACTTCATAGTCAGAGTCCAATCTCAACCCCAAGACTCTGACCAATATACCTCACCCATACCGGCCCGATGTTTCAACCAGAATCTCTCATATCAAACTGTAACATCCCCAACCATCCACAGGTTAGAGCATTCTACCTTCAAGCTCGCCCATGGACTTTGTACTCTTACTGATGCCTTATTTAATTAATAAGAATGCATAAGATACAAGATTTAGCGACATGCACAACATTATCTAGCAAGCATGCATAATCTAAGATTTAGTTAAACGATAATTAAAATACATATTAGAATACATTGATACATAGATGATAATATCACAACATAGAGCACTTATCTTTATAAAAAGGTGACACAAACTGGCCATAGACCAAGGATTTCCACCCTACCATAGAAACCACAGCTCCAAATCTAAACAACAGTGTCAGCTCTGATCCACGACTATGAATCCACAAGGATGGTTACAGAGTGTACTTGGGTTCCCAAACTAGTCATCTTCCAAGATCTCACAGGTTTCCCAGTACCCACAACAATTCAAGAATCCAACTATCTTCTACACAACCTGTACCACCCAAGAGAATGGACCTCCACTCTTCTCTTCCAAGCAGTCCATCATGTAGTCCATCTCTTTTTATTTTGGGGCCTCTTGCACAACTAGTCCAAAATCTCAATGCTGGAACTCTTAGGACTCGCAATTGTGAGAAAAATAGGGCACGGGCCAATGCATATCACACATGTAGGCCCCAATTCATGGCTGGATTTCACCAATGACCATTACAGCCAACTAATCCATGGATAATTCTCAATAGTTCCTTTCCCTTTCCAAGCCAAGACATAGGTGAAGATGGATCAATGGATGGGTAATGTTGAGGAAAAGATATGAAATGATCTTACTCAAGCATTTTCAGACTTTGCTTGGCTAAATCAAAGTAGACAGGAATATCACCCTATGTTTATAGCCAACAAAAATAACATCCTAACTCACAAATATTAATTACGAGTGCTTAGGCTAGTCTTTTATCAATAAAAAGATTGCTGGAAATTTAAGTTTTATGTAATTTTATGAACATATCAGTTGCTGAAATAAATGTGAATATAGAAGTAAAATCACCAAGATGATAATCAAGATAGATGAGACATAAAATAATCCTTTATTCCAATCAAATTCATCAGAGAATCATTTTCTTTACAAACTCTCTTGCAGAAATTTTGGACCAAAGTCAAACTTAGGCATCCCTGATGGAAGATACAAAAGGATCTCTGACAGAAAACCAAAACTAAACTCTAAAATCTAGATCATCTTCGCACATATTGCTTCCCGCTCGACTCTACACAATAGACTTTGTCAGTTATGAAAATTAATTCACAAACAAACAATTCTACACAGATTATCAAAGATAGATCAACACCTCTGAAAAACAAGTGCTTGAATGATAGTATTCAGCCCTGAATATTGTTGTCTACAATAAGACCCTAATATCATAAAATAGAATTAGTCTTGTGATGAATAAATGAATGAACGAAAGCTGAATTATCTAACACAAACTCAAAGATGAAACCTTAGTATGCTTCTGCCTCTATCCCCCATTTATTCCTCCTTTTCCTTTTTCTTTTAACAAATTAGAATTTGTTGAAGTAGTTGAACCAACTCATTAGTTAAGTTAATTAAAAGACTCAACTAACTTTAGTTAGGGGAAAGAGTAATAATTACAATAAGGGTCATAAGTAAATAATAACTAGTAGTTGGGACCCCTTGTGACTCCCTTTAGTTCATAACAATCATAACATAACCATTAGTTAAGTAAAACACACATCCTTGTGTCTCCCATCAACATATTCAGTTTTGGCAATTTTAGCTCATGAAATTTGAAATTATTTCAAAAATAATACTCATATATCCAAAATAACACATGTTGTCCGAAGATCCCTAAAGTCAACTTTCATAAAACAATAGATAAAATAAAATTCAGAATCCATATTTTTCAGTTCTGAGGTCATGTTTCTTGTGTTGATGCTATCATCTTTAGTCCTTCTCTTTGACAGAAGCGCAATAAGCTTATGTATTTATCCTTTTACTTGAATAGCTCATCCCTGCATGCGTGATTGATTAGTAATGATCTTTTAACTAACCCTACATGACAACTCTTTTAAAATATGAAATGTATTTTGGCTCAACAATATATCAGACTCCTGCAATCCAATCCATGAAAATTATTTTACCGTTTATCAACGAGTAGGGGGGTGAAAAGGGGTGTTGGGACATGTGAGGGGTTTGTATTGAGAGAAAACATGATTCCATTAGGGGGAAAAGAATATGGTTTCTAATCAACGACAAAAAAAATCAACTTTGAGAAACCCAATAAAACGTCATTGTAATCCACGCAAGACACTTCCACTTCCAACTGCTTTAACACCAAAATTCTCTTGACCGTAATTAATCTTAGAACAGGGAGTGGAAAAATGAATATGGGAGGTGATGGGATTTGTAATTAGCGAAAAATGAAATAATGGAAGGGAAGAAAGATGGTTATTGTTCATGAAATTAAGTAAGTGATCAATAAAACATTCTGCGAGAAGAGATGCATCAAAGATCAGTCATTTTGACCAAATAATATTTTTTGTGCAATTATCTAGTTTACTATTCATAACCAGATATCCAACACAGTTTCATCACAAGACAATATGCATTCTATACAATCCGTAAATATTATTTTGTTCCTTAATTTGCATATTATAATAATTTCCAAACAATAGCCTTTCCACTCTGCTAACCATTGAAATTAACCACCTCCAATACATTACTTCAATCAACAAATATACTCAAATTAATGTTTCCAGAATTCACAATGAAGTTGCATAATCACTGCAATTGGGCCTATCATTTAAATGTTTTGATATTCGTTAAACATATATATAGGCATTTAACCCAATAATCTGGTTTAAATTGAAAAAAATGTCATTTAAACATATAATCAACAACCACCATTTATACACAAGTTATACAAAGGGTAACTCAACCAGGCATTGTAATTCAGCCACTATAAATAAAAAAAAGCTATTCAAAGTGACTTAAAAGGCTAGGACATCCATCCCACATGACAAGGTCTTCAACAACATGCCTTTTCTTAACAAATAGTCTATTGCAAAAAATAAACACGCTTAAAGCTCTGTGAAACCCAAGCTATCCATGTTAAACACAGTGCACAGTCACCAAAACATTATGATGCAATATCTCCATTAAAAAAAATCAAACACATAGTCATTGTAGTAACTCAATCCATCGTGTTGAGTCCTTAATAATACAATATTACTTCGATTGAAAGAAACTGTAACCAACTATGCTGTGAAAACTCAGGTTTATACAATCGAACGATCATATGGATACAGTGGTTGTAGTTTCTACAATTGTCTGGTTCCATAATCATTTGGCCCAAAACAAAACCACAGTTACCATGACCATTTTTTCATTGTGCAAAAACCCATACGCACAATGCTATATGTGTGAGAAACATCAAGTATTTGTAACCAATTCTGTCTAAACAATCCTTAGTGCAGAAATACCAGTGACTGTGTATCAACCAAGTTATCACTGTCATGGAATCAATTTGACTTAACAAGCGTCGACAACAACACATACACACATTAATTCGAATTGGGGCAGCGACCCTCTCCATTAAAAAATACTTAGTTATTAATCATAAGGATAGTTCCTGTGTGATTTGAGTGGTGCCAATAACAATGTAGGGTTTGTCATGCTTATCATAGAGGCAGTAACTAAATTCCAAACCAACATGACTACCATATGACCAAATCAACGAGTATTTAATCAAAGTAATCGACCATACATTTAATCCATAATAACCCATAGTAAATATGATAGGCCCAGCAATATTTTCTATAAAATGCTCAGACTCGAGGAGTTAAGGGTTTTCTTCTGAGCCAACACTAGGGTCAACTCCTTTCAATGGTAAAACCTCTGAAACTAATGACACGCACTCTGAAAAAACCACAACTTACCCCATGGAAAAGGTGATGAAAACATGTGACAAGAGAAGCCATGATAGAAGAAAGAGGCTCGAACTCGGCCTGGTAAGGATATCTGACACATGCATGGTATAACCCTCGTGACTCCTCATCCAAATGACCACAACATTGAGGTGAATACAGGGCCGAGAAGGAACAACATAACTCACTGTACAACCCTTGGCAATGAAAAAAACCCAATGTGCAAATGTACAATGTGTGGTGACACAAGTGCTTCAATCATTAAACCTCATAAAAAAACCCACAGACTGGATTCAGCAATGAAAGCGTAAAGATAACCCACCAAGACCAACAAGTATACTCTAACAAAACAAATAGGGATAATAGAGAACTCTTGTGACTTCTAACACCCAGGATAACCTATAATGCTACAACTCCAACATCATTTCAAAGAGAATCATCAACATTTCATTCACAATCACCATTTTACACAGTTTCAAAACTTAAGGAAGGAACAAACCAATACACTTGAGCCAAACTCCATTTCATAACTAGATCAAACTTGTGTAGGGCCAAAAAAAAGAACATACCTATAATCGAATGTCTTAAAATGCGAGCTGGCCGAGTGGTTCCTCCATACTGAGAAATCATAGCATAACCACAACAACAAAGTTTGAATAATAACTTGACTAGGATGGCGTCCAACGCCAGGAGTAAAGGCGATGTGTAGTAAATGCACATCACCTGCCTACTTAAAGTTTATTCAATTCTTAATACATGCCAGCTACTAATCAAACAAATCATCCACTTTGAACCAACAACCTTTAATTTCCAAGAGTGCCACCATATCACGTATTACCATCTCCATTATACAAAAATCCATGCCAACTATGCTATATACCACCTCGATAACTTGCACGGCTATCCTATGTTAGGTAGGATTTTCCAAAAACTTTTCAATGTATATAGTATAGAATGTTAGCATAGGATAGTTTCTTCTTTAAATTTATTTTCATTTGTTGTTACTAACATGTTTATGTTGCAGGTGTCACAAGTGATAGATCCAAGAACAGCTAGCAATGATAACAATGAAACACTTCGGTATAAAACTTGAGCTTGGAACAACAAGGGAACCGTGTATAATATGCATGATCTATTATCCAATAAAACAAGATATAGTGAACCATGAAAGTAGTGTCGAATAGTAACATAATATCGAATAAACACCAGACTTGAAATCCAATCTATGAGGGGGTCCCACCTATTAGTATTATTTATCTTTTATAATAGAAGGCTTTAGCAACACTTTGCGGTCCAAACTTCATTATGTATTTAATCATCAAGAGGTAAGTGAGTGCACGGAAGGGCGTGAGGGAAGGAATGGTACGAAATGCAAAAGGGAAGGAGTGGACGAGCCAACGACCAATGACCATCGACCAACAACCAACCCCATAATCAGACCAGGGATGGGTTTAAGTATCTCTCATGGGGAATCAAGAACCTCCTAGACTTCCCCAAGAAGCTCACATAACCGATCCCCTTAGAAAAAAATGGTAATTAAAATAGGAAAAAACACTTTTCCCCTCAAGCCCCCTCTCTTGTGGAATAATAGCCCCCTATAACTCTAGTCTTTGTCCATCTAGCATCCAACGATGTGTTTATTATTAATGATGATAAAAAAATTACATTTCTTGGGCACACTGGCCTTTGAATAATTTTTTGGGTACTCTGGCCTCTCAACATTGTAACAATACATTATTTAAAATGGGGGTTCAAAACCTGGGGTGTTACACTGGGACATAATGATATTTAGCAGAGGTGTCAGACAATTGGCTTAGGTTGATAGATATTTGGTATGGATTGTTGTTTTTCATTGATGTCAACTATTGGAGAGTGATATTGTAGATTGATGTCAACCCTTGGAGAAAGTTTGGT
>JASDQU010010278.1:12418-25037 GCA_032191745.1 Picea mariana | reverse complement strand
GGCTCATTAGTTACTCATGTATCCTATATATATTGTAAATTATTCACTCTTTGAGTGTGGAATACGGTTAATGAGAATTCTTCCATTCTTTCTATCTTGCTTCTTCTTTCTCAATTTATTTCTGCAAATGTGTGTAGTATTTTCTAGCTAGATCTATTATGTGTAGGTTCAACACATTTACATGGTATCAGAGCCGACGGACTACTAAGAAAAAGCTACACCAAGTCATTTTTTACAGGTACAAAATATTGAAGACAACAAAAGATGGATTATTCGTCGAAAATACTTCTCACGCCTCATAACTATTTGGAATGGAAGCCAAAAATTATGCTTCATCTTAGATGCAGAGGCTTATACCAAATAACCATGGAAATGGAAGTAGAGCCTAATTCTGTCGATGAGAAAAATGACATTCTCAATAGACAAGATATGGCCATAGGAAGTATCGGAATGTATATTTCTCCCAAACTTTTCCATCAAGTATATGAAGAATAACAAGGATTAACTCCAAATGAATTATGGACTATATTGGAGGTTCTATTTGGCAATAAATAATATTGTGAAGATTTCATGCAGGAGATCGAACAAATATAGCCAAAAGAGAAGCCATCAAAGGATCAAGCCTCTTATTATGAAGAGTCTTCTACAAATGTTTTTGTAGAAATTAGTATTCCAATAATTGAAGATGATGTCTACTCCATTTCGTATTTATTTTATGAAATTCATGTGGAAGATATATGGCATGCATCTTAGGAGTCACATGCAGACACTTTTTCATGCACCATGCATGTATGTTAGGGGAAAAAAAGGGATCCACGCACATCAGAAGCCATTATGATATTTTCTGAGAAAAAATTGTAGAAAAAAATTGGATATTTGAATTCCTCTCGGGAAAATATCCAATTTCAAAAAAAAAATCGTCTAAAACAGATTCCGAAAAGTGAAGTTATGATCATTTTAAAATCAACAAAATTTCATCATTTTTCTGGAAACGACCACACGATTTTCAAAATTTCATCCAAAAATTATTTGAATATTTTTCATTACAAGAAGATAAAGTGGATATGTGTGGACATATCAATGGTGTATATACTTCATTAGATCCATGCAGACCTCTACATATTCAACAAAATCTTCAAAGAGCACAAACTTGCACAATTGTGAGGTCTTCTTGGTGTGAAGGACACAGTTGCTTAGCAACTGCCTTTTGTTCCTTATCATTTT
The DNA here is from genome assembly GCA_032191745.1 of Picea mariana. Lineage (NCBI taxonomy): Eukaryota > Viridiplantae > Streptophyta > Pinopsida > Pinales > Pinaceae > Picea > Picea mariana. Next base: position 23,813 of record JASDQU010010278.1, on the reverse strand, counting down.
TTTATTTTATGCATTTTGATTTGAGGGGGTTTTTGTTCCCATGAGGTTTTCCCTCTTTCCTTGTTTAGTTTAGTGTATATTTTATATTTGGGAACCTAACATGGCCTCGTAGCTGGGACCCATTCTTTATTTTCACCATAGTGATGTTCAGGGGGGGTGTTGGAGTTACTTCACACACACCTAGGATTTATTTTTCCTAAGGTTATTTCTTGTTTATTAGTCATAATTATTCATTATCCAGTCTCCTATATTTTAGTGGAGAATATTCCACCTAGAGAATATTCTCTTTCAATTGACACTTGATTAGTTTGACTAGTTGAGTTCAATTTAGATGTTGCATTGGTTTTGTCACCATGAAACATTGGGATCATCACCAACTCACTACTCTTTGTTCAGTCAGTTAACATAAGACTAGTTGACTAGTTAACTCAGCTAGGTGGCAGTTCACTCTTGTAACTGCCTAAGAGACTAGACTAGGTGGCAGTTTACTCTTGTAACTGCTGGTGTGTGTTCAGATCAATATAGACCACCACTATGGATCATTAGTTACTCATGTGTCCTATATCTATTGTAAATTATTCACTCTTTGAGTGTGGAATATGGTTAATGGGAATTATTCCATTCTTTCTATCTTGCTTCTTCTTTCTCAATTTCTCTCTGCAAATGTGTGTAGTTTTTTCTAGCTAGATCTATTATGTGTAGGTTCAACACATTTACATGGAGGGATTGGAACTGGGAGTGAGGGGTGATCTAACTAAAATCCTATGTCAAGAATCCAAAAGAGACGACGGTTCCTCAATCTTAGTCTTTTCTTTTTTTTTATGCCCAGCTACAAGTCCCATCCCAAGTCATTTCCGGGACTCTTGGCCAATTCTAAATCGGGGCATAAAATACAAAAAAGAAAGATTTTTGAGTTCTGTGACCAAATTGTTTAGGCATGTATTAGGTGACCAAATTTTCCATCCGCTCCCGAGGCATGGTTTCATAAATTTCCCCCTTAATCCAAATGTTTCATTGCTTCAAACTGAGAAAAACACTAGTTCTCGAAATTAATGATTAAAGCAACTTTTGAGGCATGCAACCTGTGAGTGAGGGGTGCTCTAGATGAAATTTTATCCCATTAATCCATCGGAGCCTACGGTTACTTAATATGAGTCTCCATATTCGTTATATGCTCAGTTGCAAGTTGCATCCCAAACCATTTCGGGGACTCTTGGCCAATTGCTCCTGAGGGCATAAAAACCTAACAGAGAAACATTTTTGAGTTCCATGAGATGCTGTAAGATTTTTTAGGCATGGAATAGGTGAATATATTTTTCTTCTTCTCCCAAGGAATGGTTTCATAAATTGGACCCCTTAATCCAAATGTTTGTTTGCTTCAAACTGAGCAAAAAACTAGTTCTCGAAATCAATGAGTAAAGCAACTTCTGAGGCATGGAACCTAGGAGTGAGGGGTGCCATAAGTGAAATCTTATCCCAGAAATCCATCGGAGTCGATGGTTCCTCAATCCAAGTCTAGGTTTTTGTTTTATGACTAGTTGCAAGTCACATCCCAAACCATTTCGGGGACTCTTGGCAATTCATCCTTGAGGCATAAAAGCCCAACGGAGCAAAATTTTTGAGCTCCATGAGATTTTGCATGCTTGTTTATGCATGGAATAGGTGATCACCTTGTCCATCCACTCCCAAGGCATGGTTTCATAAATTGGACCTCTAAATCCAAATGTTGTGTTGCTTCTTACTGAGAAAATCATTAGTTATCGAAATCGATGAAAAAAACAACTTTTGAGGGGTTGGAACCAGGAGTAAGTGGTGCTCTAGCTAAAATACTATGCCAAGAATCCAACAGAGATGACGGTTCCTCAATCAGAGTCTCGGTTTTCATTTTATGCCCAATTGCAAGTCTCATCCCAAACCATTTCGGGGACTCTTCGCCAATTCCCACTTAGGGCATAAAAGACTAACGGAGAAACATTTTTGAGTTATGTGAGATGATGCAAGATTGTTTAGGAATGGAATATGTGAAAAAATTATCCATCTACTCCTAAGACATGGTTTCGTAAATTGGAACCCTTAATCCAAATGTTGCATTGCTTCAAATTGAGCAAAACACTAGTTTTCAAAATCAATGAGTAGAGCAACTTCTAAGGCATGTCACCTGGGAGTGAGTGCTGGTATAGCTGACATCCTATCCCAGTAATCCATCGGATTCAACGGGTCCTCAATTCGAGTCTCGGTATTCATTTTATGCCTAGTTCCAAGTCACATCCCAAACTATTTTAGGGACTCTTGGACAATTTCTCCTGACAGCATAAAAAATAACTAAATTCTACATGTCTCTGTCAACTAACTACTATATCTTAATGCCTTGAAAAAAGACTATACCAATTTCAACTACACATTGATTTTAGCAACAACTACTTCCTACATAAAAATGTGGTTTGCACTATTGTTAACCATTTCCATAACTAACTTATTCTTCAACTTGGATTGAAGAAAATTAGTATTTGTATAGTTCTACTCTTGGCTTGAACAAAACTAATATTTTTGTAGTTCTACTCTTGTCTTGAACAAAACTAATATTTGTATAGTTCTACTCTTGGCTTGCCTTAGACTTATTTCCAACTAAAGCACCAAAGATTTGCAACACACCAACTGATGGTTGGATTTCTTACTCCATAGCATTCAATGGACATTTCTTATAATAATTCTAATTTGCACAAATCCAACAAACAACAACCTTACTACTATTTGTTTCTTAGATCCCTATGATAAATTTGTCATGTCCTTAGAGTTATCACATTAATATGTCCTTAATATGTCCAAAATCAAGAGGGATATCACATTAAATTAGGTGGTTGACCACTAATATTGGTAATTGCACCCTAGTCTAATTGTGCATCCAAAACTAAAGATATAAAAACTTTATTTAGAACTTTGAATATAGAAAAAAATGTTCATAAGTTACAACTAGGATGATGATGGACTACTAACTAACAACATGTTCACATGCAACTGAAGGTACAACCAAACAGGTACCTGCCAGATATTTCTTCGTTGAGTGAGGAAAGATTACAACAAATAGAGGTAAATGTGACTGCATCTAGTAGATATGATAAGAAAACAAGGACTAAAGGTGAAAAAGTCATAATAAATTTTTGTAGATGCATGAAATTTTTTCTTGCCGAAGGAGGATCATCCTCTTATGATGATGAGAGCATAGGAGACATAGAGGTTCCACTCAGGTATAAGAATTTGGTGAAACAATGGGTACCTAAGGAACTACCTCATATATAGGTTGAGTACATTATCATCAATATGACATATCACATTGCACCATCCTCCCTGCATCGCTTGGGGCTATTTTTCATGGATGGAATAATTGTAAAATACAATACAGTAACTGAATTGATGGACTATGTGAGACCATGTTACAATTATAACGATTGGATGCAACTAGTCTAGTACATGCGAAGTATGAGAAGATATGCACTCGCCGCAAATTATATACAACTAATAAACAAGGATAAAATAAGGGAGCGACTATCTATATTTATGGAAGGCCTAAAGATTTTGGAAATATCACAGGGTTTATAAACAACACACCACCTGGGACAACAAACAAACAACTGAATTGCATATCTGAGGGATGTGAAGAGAATCAGGTAGTCCCGTGCACAATAAAAATGATAGCTCTCGGGGAAGAGTTATTAGTGGATTACCATTTGAATCAAATAGAAACATTGACTAATAGTGTGCACATTCTTATGCAATACCTCTTTAATAAACCTCTACTTATTGCATTATATTTTTCTATTATATTTAACATTGTTGTAAATATTATCTTTAGCATTTTTTTTGTTATCATTAACAGTTTTTAAAATATTTGGGGGTTATAATTATATTATAATGTGGAAGGATGATCGTGGAAAAGGGCCAACCATTGAAAACTTAAATGATTATCAATTTCCACTTTTATTTTACGTTATTTTTATTATTTTCTTATATAATTTTATTGAAATAACATTGTTTTTGTTGAAATTATATGTAGTCCACAGACCATGTTGATCATGATTCCGTCGATGAGGAGGGTTTTTATTCATCTGTTGATATGATGGTATTAATAGAAAAAAAGATCATTAAAGAGAACAAGGAACTTGCTAGCTTTTTAGATCGTCCAGATCAAACTCCCGACATCAAAGAAAAGATCAATCACCTTATGTCACAGCTTAACACATATAAGGTAATAACCATAATTTAAAGTGTTTTTTTTAATGTACTCATATGTTCAATTATCATACTTTGTTCTTTAACTTTTACTTTATCTCATGAAAAAACATTTTCTTTTTTATAAAGTCAGTTTTGAAGCCTGTTTAGCCCAGTGTTGGTAGTAGTGGCACTACAGAGACGCTACGAAGCATTGATGCAGGTGGTCATACATATGTTAGAGTACTATTTACTTCTCCATCCTCCACACCTAATTTAAATAGGAGCCATGACACACATAGCTATACATCCACACCTTCATCAGAGTCTAGAGATGGTGGCAGAGATGAGGCTCATGGTGATGTGGTTGACATGGTTGCATTTTCTGGAGCTAGACATGTGACAAGCATGGGGACCCTTCTATGCACATTTTTGGTTGATGATAATGGACTTTAATTAAAACAATCAAGACTCCAAGGTAGTTTTAATTCATATTTTAATCATTTAATGGTGTCCTTCTCATACAAAAATCATCTAGATTATTAATTTTAAATTAATGATAACATCTTTTGTGTGTAGGAAACGACCCTTTTTATAGACATCTAGAGAGCAAAGCCTTGATGATTTTTGGGGCAACCTTACGCAGGAGGTGGAATTTCTAGAATTCCAACCTCAAAAATGAACTTATGGATTATCTTGAAGGCCTCTTTGGAGTAGACACGTTCAATAAAAAAGAGGTCACCTCTCCAGCGGATGAATATTTAAAATATACACAGGATGTTTATAGACGAAGCTTGGCAAGAAATACTAGGTATGAGCATCCTCCCTCAATTCTAGAGAGGGAGTGGAAGGAGATCATTGATGATGCAAAAGAGAATATTTAAAAAAAATCAGTAGAACAAATAACTGGTACACCAAGGTAAATTACAATATTTTGATCTCAATACCAGCTTTATTTTTCTTTAGATCTAAATAAAAGTGTGGTTATATATAACATACTTGAAATTTTTTATGATAGGTTGTCTGACACTTCGAAGGCAACCAAAGAAAGGATTTTCAAACATTGCCAACACAAGCTAGGCCAGGGAAGCTACTCGAGGTTATAGTCATGAATCGTAAGTACCCAAACATCTTAAGAATATTATTTGTATCACCTTACAACTTTTAGGTAATTGCAACCAAAAACATTAAAAAACCATACCCTTATGCAATGCAGGGTGACGACTTCGGAACTGAAACCATAGAGGAATACCTCCAAATTGGTTACAAGTATAGTTATAAATTCATGGTTGATCATAGGAAAAGCATGGGGAAGACCCCATGATCCAATTTGCAGGATAAGGTAAATAAAAATTAGTCCACATTAACCTTTCATTGCTTATAAAATACGTAAATGTTTGATATCGTCCATAATTTAATGTCTTGCTTTGTTTTAATCAGGGGAGAAACACTATCAAAGAAACCATTAGTACTGGACAATAGAGCATTGATAGTGCAATGGAGCCAGAATATCATGGTGCTCCCCAGTAGCCCCATCCCATTGATGTGCACCCCCAAAATGTTCCCATGACTGAGGCCCATGATGGTAAAATGTCTATATATTAATCATATACTTAATAATTTCATACTTATAAATTTTGATGTTTCAATGGAAGAGAATGTCATAGTTGATCCTCCTCGACCTGAATATCAGGTGAATAGGCCGGCAACCATTCCAACAGTGTCGACTAGAGGACCAGGTAAATAATTACATTGCAGATTTTGTTGTTAATATTAATGAACTACTTCAATGATATTTAAAAATTGGCCATATAAATTTAATATTTGTGTTTTTTGTAGGTGATGGCCCCTCACAGTAGCATTCATGTTGTGGGTACAAGACCATATGTACTCGGTGTGAAAGGATTGAAACAACATCAATTGTTGAAGAGCACCCAGCAAACGAAGACATATATATGGATGAATTACTTAAGACCTGTAAAGAATAAAAGAAGACTAAAATAAATTCATGATGTCATGTAATAATTTTATAAGACAATTAGATGTACATTATAAAGTTGAACATGTAATGATGCATATAATGCATTGACATTATAGGTGATTTTCCATCTGATAATATAGACAATGCTATTTCTATAGCTTGTATATATCTATGAATGTAATTTTGTTATACACTTAATGATAATTTCATCTTCTCTTATAAGACTTGGTATATATTGATTCAATACTCCTTGATTCAAGACATGAGAATGCAAGCAATACTTGGTGCCTTGTGCTTGGGATATGGAGTCTAGGAAATGAATAGAACTTGAATATGCAATATGCAACTTCAAAAATCTTGTGACATGATATATGAAACTTTGAAATTCTTGTGACATGTGACATGTGGCAAACATCTTTTCCAAGCAATGTGTAAACTTTAAACTTGGTGCAACATGCAAAAACAAATTTTTAGGAAGATGCAATAATACGTTTTAAGGATTAAACATGAGGGGTTGGAAATGGCCATGTCAAACATTTTATAATATTTTTTCATAGCATTACCCTTCTTTTCATTGTGTCTCACATGACAAAGAAACAAAATCACATTTCCATTGCCAATTTATATGTGGAGGGTTATTCCAAGTTTCAAGACTTTCTTCATATTTTCCTACTTTAATCCTCTCATGCTCATGTTAATCGATATAGAGGTCCATGATATAAACACTCATTGTTATAATGTTGACATAAATTACAATCTTCACTTTGTCAATTAGAGGGCACAATTTTGGCAACAATTTAATGTTTTTAGTTCCGTGAAATTTATTTTGTTTCTTCAACAATATTAAGGATTAAACATGAGGGGTTGGAAATGGCAATGTCAAACATTTACTCTTTCACACATGTGCATCATCTCAATCTTCATGTCTACAATATGTGGAGGGTTATTCAAGGTTTCAAGACTTTCTTCATATTTTCCTACTTTAATATTCTCATGGTCATGTTAATCCATATAGAGGTTCATGATATCAACTCTCATTGTTATAATGTTGACATAAATTCAAATCTTCACCTTGTCGATTAGAGGGCACAATAATGACAACAATGAGAGAGTTTTGACCATATGTAAAATAATTTGTCCCTTTCAAAAAACTTCATTGATTTGCAAGGGAGAATTGTGTCTATGAGAAAAGACCTAGTTTATCTCCCACATATATTCAATAATCTCCGTGGCATAAAAACACCCTCAAAACAAAAACAAAAAATCACTCAAAGTGAAGTTGTTGCATAACTCCAAACCATCTGCATCGTTGGAGTTTCCTTCACAATATTTTGTCATAAATGATATTACAAAAAATATCAATGGGTTGACCCAGTTTTGTGTTTACATTGTCCCTATTGACCTTTGGATGGAGAAATTTTGTGGAGAGGTGAGTCAACCTTGGTATAATTTGGGATTTCTACTTCATAGATATTACCTTACCTAGGTTCTAGACTTGAGAGTGAGTTAGATTATTTTTGACACCCACTTGATTCTTGGCATATCCATGTTTTGGATGATAACCAAACACAAGAGAAGGTTTCTATATGTTGGTAAGATCCTTGAATGGTTCATTTGGTTATTTTATTTCACCTAGCATCCACATCCCTTAGTTATCCAATAGGGTAGGCATGAATATGATCTTTGAGCAGTAGTTAGAATAATTTTTTTCCTTCCATTCAGGTTTCCCTTTCTTTCGTGTGTTTACTTTCATGCATTGCCTAATTTTATTGATGCATTTGATTTTCCTTAGAATAATTTCTTACACTTGTTTTCATGCTTTACTTTCATGTTTATATTTAGTGAAGTTTTTTTATTTGTTCCAAGTATTTTTTATTTATAACTAGGGTGGTAGATTCATCCCAAATTTTGTTTCATTTGCCAAGTTATATGGTGTGTAGGTCATAGCTCTACAAATATTATAGAGTTTTCATATATTCTCACACAGAGTGCATGCCCACAAGTAAGATCCAGATGTTACCCCATGAGGGGTGACACATTTTTGGATACGCTAGGAAGGGTTTCAAGTTGTTTCTTGCATGAGGTGTCATGATCATATTCCCTAGATATAGATAGAGTTCTTCTTGATATCCACCAAAAACATGATCGTGCTAGCTCAACTATGGTGTAGCTCACTTTCATGCCAACTCCTTAGATGATAGATGCATTGTTTTATGGTATGGCATGGTTCCTATTTTCTTTGTTTGGCATTCCATGTATCAATACGTATTTGGAAAGGATGATGTAACTTATTATATAATAATAAAGTGGTAAACACCTAATGCTTTCCTAGTAGCATTTCATAACATTACATGGTTTTATTGTTGGAAATACTAAAAACAACTGAGAGGGGGGGTGAATCAGTTGTTTACGAGCTTAAACAATTTTATTCCTTTTAAAACCTTATTAATATTTCTTCAAGTGATCATCAACAATATACAGTATATGGACAATAAAAAAAAGAATATCAGTCACACATAAAGTAGACACAGAGACAGATTTTCACAAGGAAACTCATAAAGGGAGAAAACCTCTTCTTCTTCGAAATGATAGGCAGTCTTTTTAGTTTTGTACATCATCTACAATTGAGCACCAACTCAATGTGAGGCTGCTACCTCTGTTTTACAAGCTGCAACTTGTTTGAGAGCGCCAACTCTCTGGTTTCTCTAGCACCCACTAGAAGGAAGCACCAACTCCCTGAATATTCCAGCACCAACTGGATGGAAGCACCAACTTCCTGAAAGTTCTAGCAGCAACTGGATGGAAGCACCAACTTCCAGTTACACAGGCTCCAACCTGTATAACAGAGAACACTTGTTCTCCCTAGCACCACCCTGCCACCCTAGTTTCTCTAGCTGCAACCAGATGGAAGCTACAACTCCCTTCCTTTCTTTGTTATGTAAGTCTGATCTGTTCTGCTATTCTTCTCTTCATTTTTTCTTGCTCTGCTATTCTCCTTTGTGTTCCATTTCACTCTACACATCTAGTTCCTTTCCTACCATGCATCCTCTTCTGTATTATTCCTTACTATTTCAATCCTTTCCTCATTATAACAACAAACAGGACACATTCTGTTTCGTCTTCTTTTATACACATGGGCACAACGTTTCAACTTCCCAACTCCTTGGACAAAATGACGACAACTGTCCAGCCAACCGAAACGCCAACTGATCGACAACTAATTTGCAATCATGAGTCCATTTTACTAATGGATTTGTAACTGAAAGTGTTAAGTGTGTGTGGAAGAACAGTAACCCTCCGATCAATTCAAGCTTTATCCGCACCGTTGGATAATCTATATTATTCTTTCCTTTTAAATCGGGTTTCGACATTTAGGTATTTCTTTGCCCAAATATCTCGACACTTTCACACCGCGATCTCCAAAACTCCGAAATGGAGCTTATCAACGATCTTAATCATTTCTGGATCCGACGGTCTAGATTCACTCGCGATTTCGCATGTCGCGACATCGAGATTCTCGTGGCATTGTGTTCTTTGCCTCATGAATTTGCAATCCCTGAAACTCCGATACGGGCTGTGATCAACGGTCCTGATCAACACTTGATCCTATGGCTCAGATCATTTCACGATTTTGCATATCACGAAATTGACATTCTTGATGCATTGAGTTCTTTGCCTCTCGAATTCGCGATCGACGAAACTCCGATACAGACTTGAATCAATGGTCCAGATGCGATCTTTATTTAGCGGCTGTGATTAAATACTGAAATCACTCATCGTGAAATCAACATTCCTAATGTCAAGTGACTTTGTCATTTTATAGTCCCGATCTCTGAAACTCTGCCGACGTCACACATGGTTTGACACGTGTTAAATACTGCCATGTGTCACATTGATTCGTGACTTACATTTGCCTAAATTGTTGAATCTGCCTGACACCTATCATTACCTGGTTGTGCCACATGTCCCTAACTGACGTGGTCTACTGTCGTAAGTTGGATCGACGGTCTAGATCACATGTTGATCTGACGATTTAGGTTCAGTCAGGATTTCTTTCATCATGATTTCGGGGTTTCTATTGTAATTGTTAACGGGACTCATGAAACTCCGATTCCTGATTCTCCGATGAAGAAAATCAATGGTCCAGATCTCATTCTTTCTTTAACGGTCTGCGATTAAATCACGAAATTGCATATCGCAATTTCGATGTTCTTGTTGTCAAGTGAATTGGACTTGTCAAAGTCTCGATCCCCGATTCTCCGATGAAGCCTCTTGTCAAGCTTCTCTCGGTGGCGCTCGATCGCTGCCACACGTCCACACGAATGGACTGTCCAGATCCCATCAGGATTTCGTGACTGCTACTGTCCCAATGCACACGACCTCGAGAAATTTGATTTCCTGATGGCCAATATCAATGACAAGCATTTGCTGTCTATTCACTGAATTTGCATCCAATTTCTGGATGGCCGATATCCCGATGCCTGTCTGGACTTCTCTTCTTGCTCTCGAGACTTATCTCCCTCATAGTTTCTGTAGATCTGACGACTGTCGGTGACCCTGCACCAAATCTAACGGCCCTCACTGCGTTCGATCATTCACTGCTTTCCACTATTTTCTGTTTGCCTGTCATCTTCACTGTTGCCATCAATGACAAGAATTCACTATCTGTTACCTGAATTTGCCAACAATCTCCCCCTTTGGCATTGATGGCAACACTTGGATTCAGACCCAACTCTCCTCTGCATTCGGCCATTCAGACTCGACTCTGTTCTCGAAACATTTTGAACTCGACTCCTTTCTCCTCCTTTGACATCAATGTCAAAGAAGAAGCATTCTTCCACTGATCTTGTTGCAGAACATACTCCCCCTATCATCTATAAACATCTAGAAAAGATACCAGATATTCAATCACTACTCCCCCTGACTAGGTGAACATTTTAAACACCAGAAATCATAACCCCCAACTTTTGACGAAGATATCCAAAAGGGGTCGCTGCTAATGGTTTGGTAAAAATATCAACAATCTGTTCTGTAGACGGTATATAATTCAGTTGAACAATTCTGTTTGTAACTTGTTCTCTGAGAAAATGGTACTTGATTGGAATATGCTTAGTCTTGGAATGAAGAACAGGATTCTTGGAGACACTAATGGCACTTGTGTTATCACAATGAATTGGAATAGGATCAGTGTAAGTTACCTTCAGATCT